>VZTH01006739.1:24613-143440 GCA_013397815.1 Aleadryas rufinucha | reverse complement strand
TGTGCGACCCCCCAGGTTTTCCCTTTTTTTTTTTTTTTTTTTTTTTTGAAGAGGGGTCCCTAAAGCTGGAAGTCCTCTGTCTGAAGATTTATGTGCACCAAATAAACTGAGTAATCACCTCCTGTATCTTATTTATGGCATTCCTGTTCATACATCTGAAAAGGAAACTTGCTTGGTTTTTTGCTTTTTTCTTTTTTTTTTTCTTTCTAGTGACAAATAACATACTTTTGTGACCTGTTAGACCTTTTCCTCATCCCAAGATCCTCTGTGTCATTTTGTTTCCTAGCCAGTATGGTTTCTTCTGTGTTTGACATCTCTCTTAATAGGGTTGAACTTTCATTTTTAGTGTTTCTTTTTCCCATTTCTTCAATTTGTCAAGATCACTTCAAATTCCAACAGTGTGTTCATGTGTGTTACCATTAAAATGCTCTTAAAACAACTGAGGGAGACGTGTTTCTGTGCACTGACATGGAGAAATGTGTGCATATTGGTTGGTGATTGCTGGCAATTCATTTTCTGAATGCTCCAGTTCTGTTTCAGTGAAAATGAAATAGGTTAAATTGTACCACTGCTGAAGTCATCAAAATTATCTGAAATGGGTGAGGTGTTCCCACAGGCTCAGTTAACCACATCACAGCTTGGATAGTAGCTCTTCAAAGTGTTCCAGCTTCAAAGAAGTTCTTAGACTGGGATAGATTAACGATGATTTTTCAAATCCATATTATGTAGTTAGAAATTACAGTATTATCCATTAAGGGTTTCCCTATCTTGGAAAAGGTATTTCTATTTAATGCAAATGAAAATAAATGTTTTCATTACAAATAATTTTCGGTGCGTCTGAGAATATGATGCCTTATAAAAATTCAAGATAGAGCTGCCAAGTCAGGTAATTCATGGAGGTTTATTGTGGAGATTGTTATGTATATTTTGGATTCAGAAAGATATAAGCCATTGTTTTGGTCATTTCAATCCAAGAAAAGTAGCACAACTTTTATAGTTATTTTTGCATAAATTCTTAAACCTACATATATAAAGGTGTGAATTTTCAGAATTGCTGTATCTAAGAAATCTACTTTCAAATAACAGAAAGTTCAGCATTTTCTGAAAAGAATTCCCTTTCACAGTTAGATAGCAAAACTTACTAGTAATTTTGGAAAATGGAGGCCTAGGGAAATGTTAGTAGATTATTTTCTTTAAAGGTAAGATTTCTGGTAAAGTCAGCAGGTGTCTGGGGGTGTGGATACCTGTTGCCTATTCAGTAAATTATTTTAAAATTACTTGTTCCTGTTTCTCAGCATTTTTTTTTTCTAGATTTTTTTTTTCTAATTTGATCTTTACTAAGCAAGGTAATTCCTGTGAGACAAAACCAATGTACTTGAGGATCATTACTAATAAATGTCTACTTCTAGTGAATGTTCCTAGGATTAGCAGATCAGAACTAGATAGTTTTCTGAGCAGGTGAAGCACAGCTCTCTTTAGCATTCATTATGCAGACAGTAAAAAAATATTCCTTTTATGTTAAAGTTTATACATTTTAAAGCTGGAAGAGAACAGTGTAATGAAATAGTTGACCACTGGCTATGGCAGCCATAAGACGTCATTGAAATGGAACCAAGATCTGTTATTGAAACAGAATCATTCACTTTAGAAAAGCATTCAGAGTGAGTTCATGAATCTGGTTACAGACTGTACTGCAGTTAGTTCTGTGTGTGCCCAGATATCAGTAGCCTTCATGCACTACTTACAGCGTAGTTCATTTAATTTTCATTTTCACGCGCCGACCTGACCTGTCTCTGTGTCAGTTGAAGAGTCTGGTTCATCAGACTCTGACTGAGTTATCCTGTCACAGCAGGGTCAGCTTCTCTCCACTGCACATTCTCCCCATTCCTGTGTTGGAGCTTGCTGTGTGGGACTGCAATGTCCTCAGCCTTCTGAATCAGATGAGCATCAGCTCATGCTCATTTCTTACCATTTCCTGGCACAGGTTTCAGTCAGCTGCCTCTTTGTGAAAGTGCGATCACGTGCACACATGCCTCTGGTCTCTACATCATTGGCCAATTGCTTAATGTACATCCTCTGCCAGGGTTAATTTTCTGGGAACTCTAGCACTATAGCTCAATTATTCTAAGCAAGGCGTAATACCACTTGCACACCTGACCTTTTCTCTGAATAATGCAGAGGAAATAAATCTTCTCATTCTCCTCCTGTGAAAGCCAAAAGAATCCCTTCCTCCTCTCCATAGGCTTTTTCCTTTTTTTAACTTCTGGTCTCTCCTGTTTACTCCTCTTGTTTAAACTTTATTTGTGGACTCCTTTGCCAGTTGCTGGTTTTGAACAGAGTAGCAACATGTGATTTCTTTCTTCTGTTTCTGGGGAAACTCTGAACTTCAGCCTGTCCACAGAAGAGTTAGAAGATACCATTTCCTCAGGGTTCAGCTGTCCAATGTTCTCAAAAGTCTTCTCCTTGAGTGGAATTGTTGAGGTTAATAACTCTCTATAGTTAGCCATCTCTTGAAATGTTGTTCTAAAGAAGTGGAAGAGCAAGACCATTCCAAATATGAAGATGATTTGCAGTGTCTGTCACACATGCACACATGGAGCTGCCTTTGCCAAGAATTCCTACAATGAATGTGTACTGTCCTCAGAATCGTCACAGAACCCTCGGTTTCTCTCAAGCTACACAGGTCTCTCTTCTTCAATGTTTCATTGCAAAATATATTTTCTGATTCTTATTTCATGTACTTTACTTTGTGATGATCCCTATGCCCCTGGTAAGTATGTCTGATGTACACATTGGAACAGCACCATCATCACACATGAATGGACACACCAAACGTGAAAATGGACAAACATGAATGGACATGCCAAAGCTAAATGGAGAGCCTGAAGAACTTCCCCAGTGCTACTGCTACACTGTTTACCAACCCAAGCACATAATTGTTCACAGTATGGCATTGAAGCTAACGTTAAAATGATTATCCATCGTGTCCCTCTAGTCTTTTTCCACACTCAGTGGAAAAGTGAGGATTGCTTCCCAGGATCGAGATTTCCCCACACAGTATATACTCTTTGTTAAATAATCTTGTGTTTGGTTGCCCTGGAAAAAATATTTATTCACTTGTTTGTACGTGCTTTTATTGTAAGCAGGCAGTTAATTGATCCAGCACAGTCTGTAGCAGGGACTTGCATCTTTTCAGTATTGATTAGCCCTTGAATCATTGCCTCTTGCAGATTGTATTGATAATTGCTTTGTGTGTTCCTTTATGTCATCAATTAGATAGCATAGCACTGTTGTGCAGTCCTCCCAGCTACACACCCATTGAACAGAGCTCCCATTGAACACTTCTGTCTTTAACATAAACCTCTGAGGCTGGTGATAGCTCTGTTTGCTGTTATGAACAGGGACTGACTTCTGAACCACCTGATCAAAGCAACGTGGTCCAGCAGCTCCATGGCTCAACCAGACCATAAACAACTTGCACATGTGCTGTGCTCTTTTCTCAGCCTTTTCTAATTAGGGGCACATGTCAACCCTGACCTACATGAGAAAATAGATTTTGTCCTGCCTCGCTGTGTGCAACAAGCCATGTGCTCTCTACTGTCAGAAAGGGCAGACAAACTTTGACTTAAATATCTGGAGAATGTTCACCATCATTTGTATCTCTGCAAAGCTCTATTTCCTTTAAACCCTTGAGAGTGATGGTGAGAATGGGTGATTCAGAATTCAGTGCTGCCTCTGATTTAGTAAAATGCCATAACTTGACTCCTTCATTCAGTTCTTGAAATTTTATCTCATTTGTGGAAAATCAGGTTTATCCATCGTGATGGTGATGAGCAAATGTGACCTGTCTCTATTTATTAAAATAATCTATAGAAGAAGGCAGACATTCATGCATGGGAATGAATCTAGGGTGGCCTTATTGACAGCTGAAGTACTTTGAAAAATGAAATTTTCACCATATGTACCATAATGCTTTCAGCCACTTCGGTTTTGTCAGCAATTCTAGATCACTGAAAACAGGCAAGAATGAAATTGAAAGTCATGAAGCTGCATAAAAGTCTTGGAAGAAAATCAAGTTAATTTTGGTTTGGGCTAAATACTATCCTCAAAATATGAATTTTCTGAATTTCATTTTCCAGTGTGCACAATGTAAATTAATATAGCCTTAATATAGTACATAAGTGCATAAAAATCCTTAGAGTGGATGACTACGTAAATAATTCTGTTTCTGTGGTTTTTGTGCTGTTTTCTCTGCATCAGGTCAATAAGAAAAAATACTTGACCATTTTTTGCCTCATTTTCCTGTGATTTCTTTTGTTATATAGAGTTTATCTGAGCTCTCTGACTTTGTTTCTGATCACAGGCCATAAGTCACTGCATTGTTGCTATGAACTCATTCATATTTCTGTTTGTCACCAAAAGTTTTCTTTTATTTCCAGGTTTGGCAAGAAATCCCGACCTGCAATGTATGATGCAACCCCTATTGCTTATGAAGATTACAGCCCAGATGACAAACCTTTGGTTACACTGATTAAGACAAAAGATTTGTAATCTAGTGTATCTTTTTTGGATTATTTTTCAAAAGGATGGGCTACTAACCTAATTTAAATATTTTTAAGAAGAAAGCATAAGTAATTTAAACCATTAGATGCTTCAGAATTTTCTGTAGAATATTTAAGAACCAATTTTCTGCAGCTTTTAGTTTGGAAAAATATTTTAAAACAGAATTTGTGAACTTCATGATTTACATTTTAATGTACCTTGAGCTCTATAAACTATAAGCTTAAGATAGTGTGTGCTTTTTTCTTGGTAGACACTATTACTAAACCCAGATGAGTTTCTTGTGGTTGTTACAGAACAGAAAACAATAATTAATGAGGAGTTCTTTATGACATGTCAGTGCCAGCTTTCTCAGTAGAGGTAGGAAAAATGTGAAGCATAATATGATATATAATATATCCATTAATTAAAAAAGTCTAAAATGTTTGTGTTGTGAAAAAGAAACTAGTAAAAATTATTATTCCTAATCTGAATGAATTAGCTTTTGCCTTATTCCATGCATGGATAGATAACTTATTTCTCCATTATTTCCTGAAAGTTGCTAAAACATACTCTTGAGTTGATGTTTGACATTTTTGTAATAGTTCTTCAGGCTAGGCCTTGTATAATAATTAAAGTGCCTCTTGAGGCAAAGTAAGGGCATGATCCTTTAAACATTGAAATCAATGAGAGAACTTCATTGACTTCACTGGATATGGGATTGGATCCTACAATTGGACTGAATCTATATTTTTCTTTAAAGGTTAAAGTTTTTTATATTGTGAGTAAACTAAGCTTATGGTTTGAGTTGTTTGTTTCCTAAAGGTTGTTGATGTACAGTATTGTTTCATGAAATATTGTGTATTTCTCATAGTGCTTCTTATTTAGGATCAGTATGGGGTTTTTGTGGCTGTATTTGTTCGCTTATGGGCGTCTTAAATTCTTGCTTATTTCAGAAAATACCGAATAAACGTTAACCAGTGAAGATTGCAGCTGTTTCTTTGTTTTTCTTCATTTAAAACTGAAGTGTTGTCTATAACTTTGAAAGGACACGAGCATATGATGCACTATAAATAATGCCAAAAGATGATAATCCAGCTGTTAATCTGAAAAGGGAAAAATGGTTTGTATTATCAAGGTAATCTCTCAAAGGTGAGACAAATGCAGCTCCAGGGTAAAGGCACAGTCCTGGATGGTGGATATGCAGGTTAGTGACACCATTCTGTGTTTGAATTACAGAAATGTCAAATGCTCCTCAGAAATCCAGAATACCCTTCCTGACATCTTGTATCTGCTACCATGGGCTTTCACCAATGGTGGTCCAAGACAGTAATTATCAAAAAGAGGACTGAGGAGCTCAGATCCAAGTTTAAGCTAGATTCATTCTTCAGGCATGGTTTTCAATGACAGAGGTTATAATTTTGCATCTGGTGGCTGTCAGATGAGATTTTTTCATTGGTATAGTTTTTTGCTGTACTGATATATTGAAACTTTTGTTTACTGTGGCTTCTAGGAATGTTTTGAGAACCCTTAAGAAAGAAAAGTCAAGAGCAAGTGATGCCCTGTATTTTTGGTAACTTAAACAGAAAAGGGGCATTGTTGTAATTGGTTTGTTAATCAGAGGAAGCGAAATACTCATTCTTCAGAATTTTTGACCTTTTCAGTTGGTAAAATATTGGCTTGCAAATCTATATAAAATAGGGAAACAAGCAACTCTGTTGTTCTAGGGAACATACATATTCATGGTCCATATTTTACAACAGAGATGTTGCAATGAGCAGCAGCCTTTCTGCATACAAATCACACCTTGGCAGCGATTCTTGACCAACCTATATTTCTCTCAACTGACTGACCTGAAAGATAAGTAATTTGTGAGGAGCTATTTTCCTGTCAGCTTGCAGCCTCTAGCTTCTGTAAATCATCTTGTGCATCCTGTGAATTGTATTCTGAAAATTACTTTGTCTCCTTCCAATTTATTTTATTGAACTCTGATGGCATGTTATGCATGCACTTGTGAGATATTTGTGAGGCACTGCACTGCCTGCCAGATGGAGCTGCCCTAAGACCTGGAGGGAACAAACCCATCTTGTGTTTGTATCCCAACTCTGAATCTGCAAGAACAAGTTGGTTACTGTCTTTATACAGCAGACTGTGTCCTGAGGACATACATGAGTGTGGAAAAGGGACACTGGTTTTTTCATATCCTTTTCCCCAACCATACAAGGTTTGTTCTGTACAGGGAGCAAATACAGATGTATAGCAAAACCACTTGCTGTTAATATACTGCACGTTTTTGGGAGGTTTTTTGTTGTTGTTTGTTTGTTTGTTTTTTTCTGTAAATAATCCTGTTGCATAAAGGGGTAATTGTATGTGGTCTTCCCCTAGTAATAGGCTAACAGCCTCCAGCTCCTCCTGGACAAGCTGGGGACGAGTCTCTGGGCTTGTCATTAACCGCCAGTACTTGCGCACTCTCCAAGTTTGGTTATTTTTTCATCCTCTTCCATCTGGAAATAGGAAAATGTCCTTGAGTGGTTTTTCCCCAGAAGCATGCGTATGTATTCTTACTTGTTTCTTAGAGTGGTGTGAAACTTGCCTTTACAGCTCAGAGTTGTGATACATACATGTGCTAACAGGAAAATGTCATCATTGACGTGGATTCTGGATAGAGTCAGTCCAAAATGATGAAGACAGTGACCATATCCATTTGGATGGGCTAATTGCAGTATGGCATAGATACAAGGCCTGAGGGGACAGTTGAGCACAACAGCTAGAAAACACATGTTGACTAAAACCATACAAATTACACCCATTAAAACCTGCAGATGTAAAGCTAACTTTAGCTGAGAAAAATTAGACCATTGCCACAGCTTCATCCTCTCTTTGTGTCTTGTCTCTGGGAGGTGCTTTGGGAATCTGCATTCCTCCTGTGTGGGCTCCAGAGGTGACATCCTACCGAACCGTCAGGTGAGAAGCCTCAGTCCCACATCAGAGCCAGTGTTCAGTAACAGATCTTGCACTCGGAAGAAGCTGGCTCTCAATCCTTCCTAACTCCAACACACTTCATCTTCCAAAGACACGGTGAGAAATGAAGTTGTTGAGGGGTGCAGGTAGCTCGAGAAGGAGTCGAGGTCTCCACACCAGCCAGGCCTGCTGTGTCCCCAGCACACACTCGCTGCAGGGGCTGTGCCGTGGGTGCTCTCTGGGGTGAGGGCCTGACCCTTGTGCAGCTGAGTGCAGGCCATCCCTCCACCCTCGGGACCCCAGAGCTCCGCGGCGTCCCTGTGCCAGGCGCGGGGAGCACACGGCCACAGCAGCCCTGCCAGGAGTCACACTGGGCACTGCCAGCCCCATCCCTCACCTGGGGGAGCAGGCAGAGGATGAAAGGCCTGGAGATGAGGCCCTGACCTGGCTGGGCCTGAGGGAACGCTGTTTGCAGCTCTCTAATCCTATTCCTGTTAGTATATTAAACAATGGTCTCAGAGGGACACTCTGGCCAGGGCTGGGATGTGGGGAAGGCATGTGTGGTTGGTGAGAGGTTGCAAGGAGACCTGAGGCATCCCCTGCCCTGAATAACCCTGTGCATTGTCAGGCAGGGCTGGGTAACACCCTGTACCAAACCCATCAACCTGATTTTGCTGCTCTCCCTCCACTGCAAATGTGGCCAAATGCTACACTGGTATGAGGGGAATGAGAGCTGAAAAGAGACTTCAGCTCAATAAAGTGCATCCTCAGACAGTGAAAGTTTCTATGTGGTTAATCCCTTTGAAAACAATGGGATTTTAAAAACAGTATGTGTGATGTTTTGGGGGAACAAATGGTAGTGTCCCTTGGTGTCCCTGTGCATCTAAAAATATAAAAGATCTGACCATAGGAGTAAACATTGCTTGTTTTAGTGAAGTCTTGTGTCATAAAACTTCAGTCACAGAACTGATACCTTGTCTCAGCCTAATTTCTGGAAACAGCATTACTTTTCTCCAGCAGGGCTTTGTTGAGAAGGGCCTGAGCAGTTATGACATTCCTGAAGATGTGTAGTTTCTTCTCTGATAGCAATAGACACCTGATGAGGAATAAACTCAACACCTCTGAATATTATTCTCAGTGTGAATGGCTGAGAGGAATCGAAGAGCCACTCCTCACTTGTGTTGCCAGAGGGAACTTCTTTTCCCCTTCATGTGGCTAAATCCTTCTGTGTCCAAAATTTCTGAGATTCCCTTCTCATGTTGCACACAACCACCCAGCTTTTGCAGAGTAGACAGGCATATTGCATCAGACAGATGCAAACCCAGCCTGTCCTCCCTTTGGGTGCCTCCAGCCTGGTTTCTGTGGGAGGTATTTGCTGTGTAATCAGCTTTGGGAACCTTTTTTTTTCACTACTGCAATGTTTTTGAGGTTCATGTGCTGCTCAGTACAGCTGGGCTGAAATTGCTGTTTGTATGGTACTGTGCTCTTGTGTTCCTGACCTCACAGGGGGTGCAGAAGTACAGTCCTCCCATGGATCATGGAGGACAGCTGAAAGCCAGATTAATTCAGGGAAGAGTTTAGTCCCTCATGCTATTTGCTGCTATGAATAGTTAAAACAATGAGTGTATTATCAAGAGCTAATGAGTTCAGCCATGTTCCCAACATAAAGAATGGGTGTCAGGGCAGTTCAGTGTGTGCTTAAACCTTCTCTTCAAACCTGCTGAGAGAGATGTGCACTGGCTTACAGCTTTCAGGCACCCTTTATTTTATAACAAAATATAAACAAAATTCTTGTTCAAAATATGTTTTCTCTCTCAGCATCCATTACCCTTAGGCAATGCTCTGCATGAACAGGGGAGCAGTGAGAAAAGGGCAAAGCACAGAGCTGGTGCCAAATAAGAGACATGGAGCTGATCTGCTCTATCTCCTCCCTGCAAGTCTGTCTTCTGTCCCTTGAGACTCTGGCTGAGTGTCTGCCAAAACACTGTGGTTGTGTGGGGTCAGGAGGGATGGCATAAGGCAGATTTGAGACACTTTTATGTCCATCTTAAACGTCTCATCAGGGAGATGAGAGCAGCCAGAGTCTGACGTCTGAGCAATCAGATACTGCTGCTACCTGAGAATGCTGGAGATTGTTACAAAGACGGGCAGAGTGTGATGTGGCCTCAGCTCCTCCTCAGTCTGATCTGCTGGTCACCAGAGAGGTGTCCCTCAGAAATCCTCCTTGTACTTCCTGACTCTCTGCTGTTTGCACTAGAGCTGATCCCTCTGGTGCAACGTCTGTGCTGCAGAATTCCCTCTGTAGGACCCAGCATCTATACCCTTTATATCCTTTTCCTGCTCATATTTTGGAGCAGCTTCAAATAGGTGAAGGTGATTCCTTCCAACAGGATGTGGGTCAACTGGTGAAAACAAACAAAACTTCAAAGCAGTTATGCCACATTCAGCCTCATCTGGGCTCAGCTGGCTTCTTTTCTTCTACAGTGCAAAATGGATAACAAATATGACCTCTCTGGAAAAGTCAGATTTCTTTGTTATGAATTCCAGTTTCAAATCCTCCTTTTAAGAAGTTTATGATAAGATGATTATTGTAAATAAGCTTCCCCTTTAGCAAAGAATAAATCATCAAATAGGCTTTGTTTGGTGAGATCTTTGGCAAAGGAATGTAAATAAATAAGCTAACTGAATAAACTTCTTTATCTGATGTGCTGAGCAGAAAAGGCAGCAAAGTTAATCATTTAGGAAAATAGGCTGGTCTAGTGTGCTTTCTTCAATAACAGACCAGTCTAAGGGAAACAATCTGCTCTATCTCTGCTGACCCTGGACTTTTTGTTAGCATCCCACAGACCAGGAGAGATCCTGTTTATCACTCCAGCAGCAATGCTATCTTGTCAAGATGTCCTTCAGCCTAAATTTTTGATGTGTTTCTTTTCCTGTGGACTGGTCTACTTCCTGTCAGAGGTAGCTCCAGAACAGAGCAACAGAACAGAGCTCTCTTATGAAGTCAGCTGTGGCTTTTCTTCCATCTCCTGGGAGTAGAACATACATGGACAATAATCTGAATCTGCAGTGTCCTTAACTTTGGACTCCATTCACGTTTCCATGTGAGAAAGTTTGCATGTGATTCTACATGGATCTCAGTCCAACACCACTCAAGGAAATGAGTGTGACTGTTCCAGTTTTCACCATGGTTTTTTATTGACTCATGGATTTGAAGTAATCTGAAGTAAATCTGCCTGGAATCTGAGTTTATAAACCAGATACAAGGTGCATAAGGTAACAAAAATGCATGTAGCTTCTGTGGAAAAAGCAAACAGCCTAATGGCAATTGAGGTTATTTTGGCATGTAGGAGCTGTAGCAATTAGTTTGTGAGCAGAATACTTTGTTCTCACCCCCATTCGTAATGGTGGGATATGTGATCACTGCTGGTGCAATTTGGTCTCCTAGAAGCTAATTTTCTATATTGTATTGGGACAGAGAGAGCACAAACAACAGGTTCCAGTTTATGATTCTTTCTCCCTGAGAACAGAGAAATACATGGGTAGGTTACAGAGAGCAGAAAGCAGCATCAGCTGGCTGAGAAGGGTGTTTGTAGATCCCCGTGTATGGCATTGGTATTTATTCTACAGATCAGTCTGTGGTTGTTTGATTTGCTATGTTGCATCTGTCACGTGAAGAAGGCAACCAGACAGTAAGTGTCATGATGCAGAATAATTTATTTCAAGGATTTTGTACCTAAAATGTGCTGTCCATAATGTCCTATTTGTGGTCTGTACATGACACCAGTTCCTCCTATCAATTTAATTTGAACATTTATTTCAGTTGTTCTGCCTTTGTATGGCATTTGCTAGAAAGGTCTGTCAAAACAAAGCTGGCAGAATGTCAAGTAACTAAGGACAGATCTGCTTTCCCATGTGCCTATTATGCCATTTCACTTCCATCTTGCCATGAATCTGGATTTGAGATTGTTCTATATGTAAAAGATGATGACTAGTTATTTTTATCTCCAGTACTCCTCACGTTGCTCCCCGCTTTCCCTGGGCCCTGTGTTGTCTGTATGCGATAAGGACAAAGACAGGAGGAGATTTTTAGACCGCTGAATTAGGTGTGGAGTTTATCAGTTTTCCTGTGTCTTTCCTTCATTTCATTTCCATGGAGAGAATATTTTACAATTCCATCGAGATGCCTTAATCCCTAAGAGCTTTGAAGGGTTATTTTACTTTAATGCATGCGAGATTTAAAATAAGGTAGTAACCCAGCAGTATTGACAGACTTGTCAGGTTTAAATCAAAATGTCTCACAGCTGTGATTTACTTAGTGATATATGTTGCTGAATTTTGGAAGATTTAATTTGGAATACATTATTCAATGGTTTAGATTATTGAATGGTAAATATGGTGATGCTTTGATAACATTTTAGAGTTTCATGCAGTGAACTACAAAATGGCTATAAAAACTGGTTAATCCTATCTAATTTTCCCTCACTTTAGGGCACTGCTATCTGCAGAGAAAACCAAAATTCCCAACAAAACTACTACTCTTCCCTGGCATTAGGGCTGGCACTATCCATGTTTTTCCAATTGTTTTTTGAGAAGCTCTGATTTTGCATAAGCAATAAAGTCATCTTCTCTTTTCCCATAAGGCAGTACCTCTCAAGAAGGGCAGAATTTGTGGACAGAGAAATATCAGACTTCAAATTAACAGTTAAATGTGCTCTTCATTCAAAAGCAACTCAGCCTTGAGATTTCTGAGAATTCATTGTGTCTCTCTTTTTCGTTTATGTGTTGTCTCTGACTTACATCCCTCTTCCTCAAACTCCAGTGTCAAGGGTGATTTATGAGTGCAATTTTCCGTGCAATATTATGTAGCAATAGTTGGCAAATCTCTTCCCTCAGCAAGGGGATGTATTCTTCTTTGTTAGACACCAAAGAGGCACGCAACCCTTGAATTTCTTTAATAAGACAATTCTTTTTGAAAGGAAAAATGCAAATCCCATCTCATAATAATTAATCTAGTAATTACTTATGGATATTTTACACATACAAAAACTGCTCTGGCCATGTGGCATTGGCATTTCATGTGATGGATCCACTGGGAGTCCCTCTGACTGTCTCAGGTCCAGCTGTGTAAGGAATGTCTTGCTCTTTGCTTGAAATAAGCTCTGCATGGTGCTGAGCAAAGCCTGGGAGTCCAGCTGCATTGCTATGCTGGGCCCTGCTCATGATGGAATTTAAGCATGAGCTTAATGAAAGACTTTGGAGGTTTGGTAACTTTCTGTTATGTATTTTTGCCTCTTCTAGGGCTGAAGTATTTTTACATTTATAGAGCTCTTTGAGTTGCAAGACGTGGTAAAATCTTGTGTGAAATGTTGATGGCATCACCCTCATACTTTCAGTGAGGGGTCTACATTCACTCTGGTTCCCAAAAACTTAGAAAGGACTCAAGTCCACTAAATTATTGTACACAAGAGGGTGATTCTTGTGCTTTTCTGGCGCAAGAAATCACCCTCTTGTGTACAATAATTTGTACACAAATTATTTTTAAATGTCTATTTACAACCTTTATGGGTATTTGCCAGAAAATCAGTTCACATCCACCCAGCAACACATGTTAAAATTCTTCCCAATAATGAGTGCAGTGCCCAGGTTAGGGACAAAGAGGGCAGCCCTTCCCAGTTTACCTGTCTGCCTTATTTTAGATAGGACTGTGGTGAATTGAAGTATGGTTTCATCCTTGAACTCCGCTCTGTTTCCTGTCTCACACATTTTATAGTCTATGACCACTGCAGAACAGGGAATATGTGTCCCTTGTCCTACAGCGGTCTTGGGTTTCTGCACTTTTATGTGCTTGGCCATACTCAGCCATTAGGGTTTTACTGGTGCCAGGTGTCGGCTGTGGGGGACAGTGAGTGCATTAAAGAAAGGACACCAGTGCTGTTGCACGCTCTGCCATCAACATCTCAGCAGTGTAATTTGAAAATTACCTGGGTTTAGCTCTTAAACAATGTTCGTGTGCACAGTTGCTTCCAGGAGAATTTGGATTGTTGCAGCGACGCTCTATGTTCCCATGCACAAGTGGGGGAAGGAGAAACATCTCCTGGATTGCCACATAGCTGACCAGTCTCCCTAAGTCTATGAATAACTGCTGGGGATGTGTCACTGAAATAGGAAGTGTGGCTTCTAGTAACTTCCTATTTTAATGGATAAAATTGGGTAGCTGGGATGGTGAAATCTAGATGACAGATTGCCAAATCTTCTTGCTCTAATGATGGTCTGCAAACAAAGGTTTTGATTTGAGACAGTCAAAAGTCTCTTTTCCTGGTAAATTTTCTTATTCTGAGGGAATATCCAGTGCATATAAAATTGCCCACAGTATTATTTATAATTTATCATTCTTTATTCATTTTTATAATTTCATTCTCTTCAGTGCTCACTCTAAAAACAGCTTAACTACATAGACATGATTCTTCTCTCGCTTACATTGTAAAAAATCAGAAGTAATTGGAATTAAATTCACTGAATCACATCTGTGCAAATCAGAAAAGTGTCATGATCAGGAGCTATGCAGATGCCATGGATTCAGCTTAGTGTAAAACTGGTGTAAGGATTATCAGGACCTCTGTACAGATTTGTGGAGGTACGTATTTCTTCTTGTCACAGACAAATAAGTATTTAAGAATCATTAGGGGTAATTAACAAATAAAGACAATACAGTCAAAGATGTACAAGGTTGACAGAGGTCTTAACAGGTCTTTTTTCAAGTTTTTCTGGACTAGGAGAGAGCAAATGTGTAAGCATCTGGCACGTGTCAACCCAAAGATTTTCTGCCCTTCATTTTCTGCTGCTTACAAGATTAATTGGTGCATTAAGAGCTGGACTTGAGCTCCTTTAGGTTTGTTAATGCAAGATTTGCTCTAGGAGGCTGCCTGGTCTGTTCCTGCAGGGAGGTGTCTGGCCAGCAGCTGTGTCAGTGGTGACACGGTGAGCGCATTCCCCGGGGAGGTGATGACCAATCTTCCTGTGCCATGTCCCTGTCCTTTCCCCTGCCCTGCACGTCATGACTGCCCTCACACCCCTGTGTACTTTGCCTTCTGCAGCCTCTGAGCCCCGGGTTTTTCCCCTTGTGCATCCTCGCTGCCTCTTTGCTCAGTCCCGCTGCCTCTCTGGGGATCCTGCCCTTGGGCCCCCTGTGCCCCGGGCTGCTGACCCTCACCGGGCACCACAGCTGGACACTGGGGGTTGCCAAAGTTTCTCCCCGTGCCCACCCTGCCTCTCCCCCATCCCCAGCCCGGGTGGCTGCAGTGTCTCGCCTGGGGGCTGGTGACCACATCGGTCCCTCCTGCTCTCTCCAGACGCTTTTCTCGCCGCCTGTGCGGCCCAGATTCCATGGCCTGAATTCCTGCAGCCCGGCTCTCGCTGCCCGCTGGCACGGAGCCGCCGGGGCACGGAGCCCAGGGGCACGGAGCCCAGGGGCACGGAGCCCAGGGGCCGCAGCCCCGCAGCACGGCCACCGCCAGCACCCACAGACCCCGCCTTTCTTCCCTGAGGCTGGATAGGGAAACACGGGCATGGTGGTACCGACCCGAGGGGTTGGCATCTCCGAAGGATCCACTCTGCGTTTGCTAGGAGGCTGATACCCCTTCTTCCCTCACTCACCCGGGCTCCTGCAGGGGCGATGGAGGGGCTGCCTGGCAGAGGTGATGGGAACATTAAGAATAAAACTTGCTCGTCTTTCAGTATCATACATTTTGTCCTTCCCAGAAGTGATGTGCCCTTTTAAATGTATGCAAGACCTTTGCAGCAACCTTCCTTCTGCACTTGTTGACCTGCCATGGCTTTGGTGCTTTATTTTCACTGCTGCTGTGAGCAGGGCCAGTACAGTGCCAACATGAAGGAAAGGTAAGACCAAATATCTGCCTTTCTAAAGATGAGACCTCTAGAGGTGAGAAGAAAAAGGGGATGTCACATAAATATGGCCAAATAGGTCTCTACCTATGCATTTCATGCTTTTATTTAGTCCAGCCACCTCCAAAATTGAACTTATTTTCAGAAGAGGAAGAGAAGTAGCTGTCCTGGTACTTGGGGAAGGTGGTGGGGTAATTACAGCTGAAGAGGGCATCAGAAACACAACCTCTTCTGGCACCAGCACAGGTAATTAAAGACACCTGGTCACTATGGGAACCCCAGCAAGAGCTTCCCTAACAAATTGGAAATCAGGACCTCATTATCCCTGGCAAGCACAACCCGGATGGGTGGGAGAATAAGGCATATCCAAACCTGAATTATCTCCCTTGACTGGGATACTTACTGCTGCCTCAATTTCACAAATCATTAACACCACATTGCTTCAGGTTATGGCATCTCCTGATGCCATTTAAAAATACCTGTGAAGGGGATATGAGGCAGATGCATTGTGAGCAGAAGTGCCCTCGGCTGAATCACCTTTGGTGGAGCTGCACTCCCATGTCTGCATAATCATCTCAATGCACCTACACAATCAGAATGAAAATGATTACTTAAATAACATTAGGGATTATACAGTAAGCAGGGATGTAAATAAATTTCCCTTTCAAATTACCAAAACACAATACTGAAAGCAAATCAAGGGCCTTTGAAGATAATGTGGTCTGCATTTTGCCAGGATTTTAATGAAACATTCTTACTGTTGAATTGCTGCTGGTTTAACAGTGACCATGCCTGAGGAGATCCTAGTAAGGAATCAGAGCCAGACCTTTAGATGCTGCTGTTCCCAGCAAAGGGGCTGTATCTGTCACTACATGTACATTGAAGTTGCTTCTCAATTACCTCTGAACTCTGCAAATGACTGAGTCCCCTCAATACCCAGGTTTCTGCTGTCAGTGTTTGCAAACTGCCAGTGCTCTGATGCTGCCCCTGGCTGCCCTTGCCTGCATGCCATGGCCAGCCATGGTGCTGGAGCCCCAGCCTGACTGTGTCCTCCCCAGGTAATGCCCTCACTGCAGCTCCCCCATGCGCAGACTCCAAAGCGTGCACCCTGCCACGGGAGCTGGAAATCTCGACCTTGGGTGTTCCCTCTGCCATGTTTATATGACATAAAGCTGAGATCATGCCATCCCAGCCAGCTTTGTCATCTGCATGAGATGAAGTTCTACATAAAAATACATTTATTGTTACCTTGAATGTTAAAATGTAATAGTTGTCAAAGAAAACAGTTTGGATTACTTGGACAGTGCATTTTGGGTTGCTTAGGCACTAAGCATTTTTTCAGAGAGATACTGGAAAGCTTAGACAATGTGTCTGGTGTCCATCTATGCAGAGAAGCTGCATTTGCTTCAAGTGATTTGGCAAAGTGTTTAAGAGTAAGAAGTGTATTTAGATTTTGGAAATATGCTATTAATTACAGCACTTTGCAGAACATTAAATTTGTTAATTAGGCAAACTTACTCTACAAAAGCAAATCCAAGGTAAACTGAATTAATAACATAAAAAAAGAGATGTGTTTAATGACTTCTGTATGCTTTGTAAACTTGTGTAATCAAAAAGAGGATCTTGGAAACAGGACTTGCGAAGTCTGCAAAATATTTGAGGAAGCAGCACTCAAATAACTGAATGACTCTTCTAGTCGTGTTTCAGTGAGAAATTATAGTGCTCCTAAAGCTAAATTGAACTTCTGAAGCCAAATAATTCGATGGGATCAGCAATTGGACAAGTTTAGTTAATTAAAAAGGCAATGCTATAGTTAAAAACCAAAAAGTTTATTTTTGTTTTCAAATGCAGAGGAGCTATGTTGCTATAAAGACCTTACATTAGGGGATGAGATAGTGCAAAAGGAAGACAAACTCAATAACTAGAAGCCATTAAAAGAGATAAAATATCCTGGAGTCACTGGAAATGCTTCAGATTTACTGTGTGAATAGAAGTGAAATTGGTCCTATTGCATCCAATACTCCCTTTTGAAATGCAAGATCTCCCCTGGCTCCAGTATTTCTGTCCTGTGAGCACTGAAATGAAGGAGACTGAGAGAAGTGGGACCAACCTGTGTCACGTATTGCAGTCTTTGGAAAGAATTGTCCTAACTCATTCTGAGAAGAGAAACTCCACAATTTGGCACAGTAAAAGGAAAATTAATAGAAAAAAGCCCCCTGTATCTTCTTACAGGCACATTCTGGAACACAGTACATCCTGGAAATAGGAATTCACACTATTTATTTAAGCAAAAGATCCCTGACTGGCTTGGAGCAGGACCTTACCTAATGTAGAACAGCTTAAATACCAAATAAAAAATGATGCTTGGATTAAAATGTTAGAAGGTCTAGGTAGAAATGACCTCATCTTAGTGAGATTGTGACATGAACTCACCCAAGTTTAATGAATCATTTCCTGAGCTGGCCTCTGGCTGGTGCCTGACCACCCCAGCAGCACCTGGCCCGGCTGGAAACCAAGTTTCCTGCAGAGGTGGTGTGGGGCGTGTCCAAAAGGGCAAAATAGCTGGATTTCCTGAGCCCATGGTGCTGAGCACACCTGGAGACTAAACAAACATGAGCAGAAGGGCTCAGTATCTTTCTTGTCCCCACAGTGCCCCTTGCTGCCTTGGTGAGGGGTGAGGCTTGGGGGGGCTCAGGGGCCCACAGGTTGCTTTCTAATCAACCAGTTGGATTTCAAAAATTTGCAACTGAGCTTTTCCTTCCCATGTGTAAGCATATTCCTACCTTCCTCTCATATAATTAAAGCCTGAAGCCTACAGCATTCATTTTCTCTTGTTTTCATATCCTTTTGGAAATTGATTCATTTGTTCTCATAACATGCCCCCCATTTCATAGAAAATGCAGATTTTCCTCCCCAATTGTTTTAGCTTGTATAAAAGTCATGTAAGCTAAGAGAGAAGCAGCCTCCAGCCCTGGGGTTGGTCTCCTCCTGCTAATTGCAGATCCTGAACTTCCTTTGTGTGCCTTGCTGCTGACAGCCTGGGATGTGCCAGCTCCCAGCCGGTTCAGGAAATGGTGGTGGGTGGATTGACCCATACGGGAAGGATCGATGAAACTGCTCCAGAGTTCACTTGAGGAAGAGTGAGGCTTTTAGAAAAGGCTCTTGTGCAGGAGTGTAGGTGCCAGATGGAAGAAACAACAGTGAGACAGGGACATGGTTTCTGGAAAGAGCTCTGGTGGGCATCTCGGCCAAGAGCTGGTACAGAATTAGTGCTTCCCTTCCTGGAGAGAGGTGGGTGATGCATCAGTAAATGGAGCTGCAACACTTGATTTGCTTTAATTAGGCCATCACTGCCCAGGGATGTACTGGTGGAGTCTTTTCAGAAACAATCTAAATGTTCACGTGTATTGAGGCCTTGCTCTGATCACATCCAGCCTCTCCTGGATCCTGCGATGTGTCTCAAGGTGTTGGTCTCGAGACAGATCCTGTGCCAGAGCTGCCCTGCCAAAGGTCATGGTTTGTCCACAGGTGAGCCTGATGCCTGTTTTTTAAGAAGATTCCCTTCAGTATTGCTTTTCCTTGCTATTTAAAACACTGACACTGAAAGGATACCCCGTGTCCCTGGGGTCACACACCCACAATGTGTTGGAGCCTGGCTTGCAGGTTGCAGGACGTGGTGGTCAATGCTTGGGACAAGTATGACACAGGCTCTTCTGGGTTTTTAACAAATCCTCCTGCATCCAAGCATGAGGCACTGCCCAGATAGCTTCAGGTGAACAGGGAGGGCCAGGGGCAGCTTTTATGTCTGGAAAAAATGTTCCTTGGTGCAGCTTTGGAACCTGGGGAGACTTTGCTTTTCTGTGGTATTTCTGGCCTCCACAGGGAAGAACAGTGCCTGCAGACCTCTACAGTGTGTGTGTGTGTGTCCTTGTGAGTGCCGGGGCACAGCTGGGATGCCCGACACTGTGAAACAGCTGAATGTGGCCTTGATGCTGATTTGGTGCTGGACCCTCGGGGGACCACCCTGGCACTGCCCGGGCAGGGGGGATCCTGCCCCCAGCTGGTGGCTTGCCTGTGCTCCATGACCCTGCACTGCCAGCAGCAGCGGCCTTACATGACACGTCCTACGTGCTTGGCAGCAGCTTGAACCACCTGCAGAATAGGAGGAAAAAGTTTCAGCTGCGGTGAGGCAAGCGTCCCCTGGGGAAGGCTCCTCTGGGCAGGAGGGGCCTACGCGCTCCAGGGCAGCGCACAGCGAGCGCCACTGGGGAGGCCGGCACCGCTGCCCGAGAGCGCCGTGCGGGGCCGGGACACGCCGGGCTGTGCCAGCAGCTGGGGGGAGGCGCTGTCCCGGTTCCCGCAGGTGCCCAGGTGGGATGTTTGCCGTGCCCAGGTGGGATGTTTGCCGTGCCCAGGTGCGGTGTTTGCCGTGCCCGGGAGGATGGATGCCGTGCCCAGGTGGGATGGATGCGGTGCCCGGGAGGATGGATGCCGTGCCCAGGTGGGATGTTTGCCGCGCCCGGGGGGATGNCGCCGCTCAGGGGCTTCTCCGTCGCCCCCGCGGGTGAGGGGCACCCCTGGCCCGGCCCCGCCTGACCCGCGGCAGCGGGAGGGTCCCGCGGAGCGGCGCGCGGGGGATGCGGAATCCCGTGGGAGTCCTTTGCCACCCCCACAGCCAGAGGTCGGGATGTGTCAGGGTCACAGGGGTCCCCCCTTGCCGCACCCTCCGGCGGCGCTCGGGTGTGCCGTGCCGGCTCTGCCGTTGTTCGTGTGGCTTGTGTGTGTTGCATAGTCCGGGGAAATCCGAGACAGGCAGAGAGCGAGATGAAATAAAACTCACTTTGTAGTTCCACTGCATCGGTTTCATGTAGTTTTCCAGAGCAAGTGTCTAGTGAGAGAAAATTGGACATCTTAAATAAGAATCAATGGGCACAGCAGATGACAAGAAAAGGTTATTGCTACTTTTGCAATTCAGATTGAGACTTTGCTTTGATATCATCAAGCAGAAAATTCAGAGGTTTGATTGGAGTTGATAGTAGAGCCAAGCTGAGAGATCCATGAGCTTTAATCTTCACCAGCCAGTAATGGGAATAATTCTTGGTCTGAAAAAGCTGTACTTTTCTCTACAATAAGAAGCTTGATTTTTAGTGGATAGGAATGACGTACCACATACACAGTTGATGGATTCCTGGGTAAAACTATCTGCGTGTATTATTAGTTACTTCTTTCCCTGTGTTAGTCAGAAACCTCTCTGCTAAGCACAAGTGGCAGGATGCCCTATGTGAAGTAATTAATGGTCTTGGGCGCTGTGGAGGCAGGGGTGTTCCCTGGGGAGATGCTGCTGCAGGGGACAGACCTCAGGTGAGGCTGCACCCCGTGGTTAGTGACAAAGGAGAAGNCGTGCCCAGGTGGGATGTTTGCCGCGCCCGGGGGGATGGATGCCGTGCCCGGAGGGATACATGTCATGCCCGGGGGATGGGTGCCGTGCCCAGGTGGGATGGGTGCCGTGCCCGGGAGATGGATGTCGTGTCCGGGGACCGNGTGAGGGAAGGGAAGGAAAAAGGGAAAGCCGAGGTTAGTAGTGTTGTGCTGCTCTGGATTGTACAGAATGGCTTTGTATCCCCTTTGTGGAATTAGGGAGGTGTTAAAATAACAAGGTACTATTATGACAAATATCTGATACTGCCTACAAGAGCATGCAAGGCTAAAGAGAACCAAATGCTTGTGTTTTGCAGAATAAGCTTGTGAGTGTAACCTTGTTTAGCCTTGTGTAGCTGTGTCCTGTGCACTGCTAGGGGTCTGGCCCTAGGGAGTGGGTGGGAGTGGCTGTGTGCTGTGGGGAACCAGGGCTGCCTGGAGGGGAGATGATCACTGGGCCTCTCACTTACCTGTTGTAGCAGAACCCAAGCCTGTAGCAAGGGGAGCCTGTTCTTGAAGGCGAGCCACCAGCACCAAAGTTCTCAGCAGTGGCCACTAAGTCTGTGCAAACCTACTGTTGGTTGCCTCTGGCAGGAGTCTTCAGGCATCCTGAGCCAATCAAAATGCTGCCTGTAAACGCACTTTTTGCCAACAAGAGTTTCTGGGGAAGTAGATAAATTGCTGTAAGTGCTGTAAAAAGTAAAGAAATCAGGAGGATCCAAAATTGCAGAAATAAATGATGCTTTGGACTTGTGCCAGCTCCTGAAATGGGGAGAAAGGAAATGTCTTCTTGGAAAAGTCACAAGAAGCCCATAATAATTCTGTGTTCACAGAAGGGGTTAATTAACAATATAGTGAATTGTGGACAAAATGAATGCAGCGAGGAGAAGGATGCTGGGGTAGCTAGGCAGAGATCCTGTAACTGAAAGCTCAATCTATATACATATACATATGAGCTAGGGTTACATGGGCAATAGCCTGTCTAATATCCCCGACCCATCTGAAATTTTTTCTCCGAAAAACCCTTGAAGCCTGGTCCTTTCAAGTAGTCTGATCTCCCCTTGACATGTTGTGAATCACCAGCCTGTCCAGAACTGCTGGCAGCACTGCCCGGCCCCCCGAGGAGAGCTTGTGCAAGGTATAAATGCATCTTTTTTCCCTTCTTTCTCCCCCTCAACGTCTTAATTTAGTTTCAGGTGTCCCATGTTGCTCTCTTTGTCCCAGGTTCCCTCTCTCCTGGCACACAGCTGCTGTGAAACAAATGGTGCAATGAGGGTGTTGAAGGGGGGCCCTCTGCTTGTCCCTGGCATCGCAAGCTCTCTCCCTGACTGACAAGCAAGTGTTGTGAGGGCGCTGGGTGTGGGATTTTGGTTGTAGCAGGGTGGTATTGGTCACTGGGTAGAGTAGATGACATCTTATGATCTCTATTAATGTATTGTGGGATTACAGGTTATGCCAAGTCACCACTGTAGGATATTTGGGGGATGTGTAGTGGCAGATGCAGCCCTGTCTTTTACATCAGGCTGATGTATGGGTGCAGAAAGTGTGGAGCTGGCCCAGCTTTCTTGATGTTCTAATGTGTGCACAGTACATGGCTTAGTTTTGACCCAGATGTATCTCGTGTCAATACCCAGCTGTGGTGAAGTGCAGGTCTGTTGTTAGTCTGTGGTGTAGCTCTGTACTAAGTAAAAGGGCAAAGAAAATATTTTCATCTCTCAGAATATTTCTTTTGGCCTGGTTCAGTAAGGGAAAGTATGAACTGCCTTTGGAAGTGGATGCTTGTTGGTACGGGTCAGTCCTGCCCTCAGTGCTAAGGCAAGCTGTGTGTGTTTAACTTAAATGGCAGTGACCATCGTGGTGTGAAGGCTTCTGTCACGTTCTGACAAAGTGTGCCATGGTCCTCTATTGCTCATGGGCCTCCTTTCCCAGTCCCACACAAGGGGTGACAAGACTGCACATTCCTGCTCTGTTGCTGATCACGCAAAATCTGCTTCTGTTCCAAATGTGCTCAGTCCTGTCAAGTTTCATAGTTTGTGCTGAAGTTTTTGGCATTGATGGGATGGGTACAATTCCAGTAGTGAGGTCAGCAGCAAAGCTCACGCATACGCAGTAGGAATGAAGTGTCATCAGCAGCTGGCTTACAGAACGCAGTGAGCTGGGGCATGAGCTGGACTTGTCTCCACTGCTGTTGTGGCCACTTGCTGCTGAAAGCTTCATCTGCTGCTAAAATGTGCCCGCCTTCCCAGAGCCTTGGTTTCTGGCTTTGCTGGAAGAAGCTGTGATCGCTTGTTTTTTTGATTTGGGTTTTTGTTTTGTTTTGTTTTGTTTTTGTCAGCCTGTTCTCTACTTCCCTCTGATGGAAGCTTTTCCTGTTATGCCGCTGTTTAATGAAGAAGCCTCTCTGTTTCTGGAAGATATGTAGAATTGAATTAAACGGATTAGAAGAATAAGCTAGAAAAATGTAGATATTGAGGCTTCTTCTTGAAAATATAACACAGTGAAGGCTGCTTTTTCTTTTGCTGTTCCTTTCCTTTCACTTTTTATGATTCTTTCACCTATAGCAACATTGAAGCTTCGTCTGTTTTCTCCAAAGTTAGTGGGACAGGCAGTTACATGCGAAATCATGCAGCTGGGATGTTGCAGGAATATACAACAGGGATCAGTGAGTCTCTGGTGTGGTAAGAAGATCATGATTTTGCAGGTAATACAGGATTAGCATTATTCACACAACATAAGAGAGATGATCTGGGACTGTGTCTGTATGGGAAACTTTTTTGCTTCTCATTTCTGTGATGGCATTCCTGGCTTATGTTCAGTAAAGTGCAGGTGAGCATATGGAACGTGTGTGTACCTTCCAGTCGTCTCTGGAGCAGCAACCAAGGTTGCTTCAGGTATTTAAAGGTCGTTCTCCCTGCTGGGAATGTGGAGACTCTAGTCTGGAGCTCACTATACCTGCCTGGTATGGTTTTCATTGCCATGTTTGCAGCAGACCTTATCAATGGTTATAAGCAGTGTGCACTGATTTGTAGCTTGATGTGTGTGGCAGTGGCACTTGTTGAAATGATGCTGAAAATATTGCAAAATCTTTCTTTAAAACTATTTCCAGTGTACTCTTTGTGCCTGGTTCAGCAGCCCTCGGCAGCACAGCTGGGATTTTGGAGCTGATGGTCTCAGTGGTGCTCCCGTGAGGACTCTGAAGTGGTGTTTGAAAACAAGCAAGGTGTTCTCACAGTTTTGTGTGCCTGCCTGAGAGGTGATTGCTAGTTGCTTTGTAACCTAAATTTTCCTGGAAGCTTGATGCCAGACATTTTTTCTAGATAATAAATCCCAGTGGGTGCATAGTTTCCAAGGTTGTGTTGTTTATAAGCCCTGTGTATAAGTTTCTCTGCTTCTCTTGACACACGTGGGTAATAGGGATCACCATGTGCAAGTGGCTTTTCCCCTGGAGCAGAGGTGCAGCAGTACTGATGCTGCCCTGCCTGGTGCTGTGCTGCCAGGTGTCCCTGAGCTGAGCCACACTCGTGAGCCCTCTTTTTGGAGGAGGTCTCACTCTGCTTCTGTGGGTGGTACAGAGGGTGGGCTCACATGAGTGGGAGTCAGGCAGAGGGGAACAGACAGGGGTGCTGTGTCATGGAGCTTTGGGCTGGACACTGCTTGGCTTCATATGGGTGTGCAGATAGCCAAATGTTCACAATAGGACTTCAGTGATTCTCTGTCTGTTCATCTGGAAATGCAATATTCTTATTGAAACCCGCAGTGTGGGGCCGTTTTTGGGCAAGGATTTAATAATGGATGGCTGCAGTATATTCTCGTATCGTTAGAATTTATTTCTTTCATAGAGTTCCACATCTCTCCTAATATGCTGTGAAATACTGTGCAGGAGAGCTGTGGGTGGGCAAGATGAGATGAAGTGGGTGATGAAGGGCAGGAAGCTTCAAGTCCTTTACTGGGGCAAGTTTGATTTCCTGAACCCCAGGGCTTAATTCTGCCATCATGTAACTTGTGCAGTCCTCTGAAGTCCATGAGAAATAAGATTGTGTAAGGTTTCTTTACCACAGCCTTTGAGTTGCTGGTGTAATGTACCTCCACATCATTAAGATACAGCAGTAAAACAACAGTGTAGCTATTAATAGAAGTGAAAAAAGGGAAAGCAGCAGTATTGGGATGTTGGTGCTCACCTTCGGGCTGGCTGTGAGCGCTGTTTTCCAAGGCTTATTAAACACATTGCTTGTTTTACAGGAATTTGTTAATATTCCTGTAACCTTGCATCATCAATCTACTTCTATACTTTTAAATTTTGTGATCATAGACTCTGTTGCTAAATTCATGTGTATTACATGCATCCACTATCACTAGTATACACATCAAATGCCTTTCCCATATCAGGAGCATTGAAAAGATCTTTCACTTAAGAAAAGTCAGCTCTGGGTAGACTTACACTTGTGTGATGGCTTCAAGGTGATCACGGCCACTGTGGTTTGGTGACAAATGTTTGCATGTGTTCAGATGTAATGTGGTTTTAGGTGCTATTGGTGCTTTCAAAATGAGCTTCTAATCCTTTTCAGTGTTCAGATGCATGTGTGTGTTAAAAAATGCAGCATACAGTTAGTTGAAACAATAGTTTTCCAATTTTTAAAAGCATATGGAAAACCTTTCTAAGCCAAACACAAGCGAGTTGTAAGCACACAAACAGCTGTCCAGGCAGAAACTGCTGCAAGACATGTATAGCAGGACTGATCCTACTACTGAACTCTGGTTTCATTAAATTTATGTCAGAAGGAAAAAGTGAAAAGTATTTGAAATTTAAGCCTGAGTCATGTGGCTGCAAACATCTGAAGTCTTACAGCCTGGTGTTTTGGCACTATATAGCTTTGGGATATCTTTCAAGGCATCAGTGTTTTTGCACTAGTATGCTGCTATGACTTTACAGCACTCAAGAATCTTTAAAACAAAGCCCTGTGATTCCAGCAGGCTCATCTGGCACCACTTAGCTCAGGCAGTTCCTTTTTTTCTACATTATTTATTCTTTGTAGAAAATGAATGGCTCTGGAAAAATGTTAATTTTGGGAAGCATTCTATGACCAAAAGAAAATCAAAATCAGTGAGCGCCTTGTGGAAAGCCCCCTGGGAAACGATCTTCAGGGTTCATTTATAGTGTACTACTAGTTTCTGTTTATGAAACTGCCAGCCTGTTTGATGACCAAGAAAAAAAAATTAAGCAGTGATTTCCTTGAAGAAAGGCAAACTAAAGCATTCAGTCTAAGTAGTTTGAAATTTTAAGTGCCTGTTTCAGATTTTGTGTGTCCCTGTTGTCATCCAGCAGGACAGTCAGCAGTGGTGTGCGCGGATGTTACCATTTCCTTCCAAGCATGGCTGTGCTCTCAGCAGACATGCCTTGGGTTGGTGCTGAGGTGTTGGGCTGTGTCCTCCCCCTTAGCATTACTGTGTTTTTGATGTGGCTTTGTGCAGGCAAGAGGAGAGTCTGGTTGCCCAGAGACAGGTAAATGTGTAGCTGAAAAGTCCCTTTAAACAATGTTTAGTACTTTCAACTTTTTTTTCCCCCCTACTGCTTTCATGTATAGTAATTGAACTTATTTGCACTTCAGATAATAGCTGGAAAAATTACAGGTGACAGTGTTAAGTCTTCTGAGCTGTTTCTGAATAAGTGCATCAGAACCCTTTGACCAAAGATGTTAAATGTGGATGATTGTACAAGTGTCCTGAGAAGACCTAATATAACGTTTCATGATTTGTTTTTCCTGCTGAAATACTGAAAATATGGAGTGGCAAATATAAATCTTTGCAAGAATTCTGAAGGAAAAATAAAAAATTGTGTCTTGCCAGTATTTAATATTCTTTTAATGATGTTGCGTCAACAAAATTATACACAGCCACAGAATGACTGAGTTGGGCTCGTTGCACTGACACCTTGGCAGTTTGGTGACAGCTTTTGGAGTGTCCGTCTTTGAAAAACCTTTGTATGTGTTTTCATTGGGACCATTTAAATAAATGTTCCTTTTACAGCTTAATGGCTGGTTTTGCTTCCAGGCAATGTGAGCAGGAACATTTCTAACCTGGGGTGCTGCTGGTGAGTTTTACTGATGGAACAATGCTGAGAGCACAGTGCTGCTGGGTTTGGGATAGTACCGGGGCAGTCGGAGTCCTTGCACCACCACCCTTTGTGGCCTTGGGTCTGTGTTATGCCAGACAATTTTCAAACGTCTCCTCACGTGAAAACATTTTCTGCAGATATATTTGATGGGAACTGCCAAGAACACTGAGAGCAGATAGAAATGTAATTAAGTGGCCTGAAGCTCAGATTTGTGGCCACCTCTTTCTTCCCATGCCAAGCTCCCTCTGAGTTAGAGAGATGGTAATTCCATATGTCTCATGTGAAGCTTTCAGAATGACCCTGGAGTAAGTTTACAAGTCTTCAGCTGGCTGTATTCAGCTCTCTTTAGGGCCAGTCTTTTCCAGAGAGCATTTTATCTGGTGGACTGTGCTCTTGTGAAAACTCACCCACTCACTGAGTGTCGGGAGAGGAGAGCTGATGTTCAGCCTGATCCCACTGGTGAAGTAACTGCTCTGAAGATGTTGCAGTGGGATCTAATCCAAACTTCACTGGTGTCAGTACCAACCCTGAGCCTGGTGACTGTAGAGCAGGGCAGAAACCCATCCACTGGACTGTTACAGGACATCCAGAGGGTTTCCATAGTCTCGTTTAAAATGAGCAGTTCTCTCTGCTGTGGAGCTTCCTGAGTAATTCTGCTGGCTGGAAGGCAGGAGAAGAGGAGTTTGGGGTCTGTGAGGGGCCAAGGGCAAGGAAACTTCATGGTGATGGTGGCAACATCAAATACATAACTTGAACCTGCAAGTTTCTAGCTCTCCTTTCCCTCCCTGAGCTTGGGTGTTGAGGGACAGGAAGGAGGGTTGGATGCAAAATTCTTTCTCTGAATGGCTACAGGGAGAGGCTCTCCAGAGTGAGTCTCAGCTGCTCTGTGGCTTTCCTGTAGTTGGGGACCAGCTTTCCTGCTGTCAGGATTAATCTGTGCTTTCTGAACTGATCACGGTGACACTGACCTGAAAATGGTAGTTTCTTGGGGAGAGAAATCACCCTTCCCTCCTTCCCTGTCATTCTGGTTACGACAAACAGGCAAACCAAATTTCTGTTACTATTCATCAAAACTGTCCCATCCAAATCAGTGTGCTGAATTTGGTTTCTAGTGTCCTGTTAAGGAATTTTGTCCTTG
Source organism: Aleadryas rufinucha (assembly GCA_013397815.1). NCBI lineage: Eukaryota > Metazoa > Chordata > Aves > Passeriformes > Aleadryas > Aleadryas rufinucha. The sequence continues at coordinate 115,367 of VZTH01006739.1, read as the reverse complement.
GTTTTCTAGTATTCCCTTCTGCTGGGGAGAGGAGCACTATGACTTGTGTTATGGTGTGCTGGTTGTTCTGGCTTTGGCTCTGAGCTGGAGACTGAAAAGACAAGCAGCAAAATTGTTAGAAAAAAAATACATCAGACTTCAAAAACAGGGTTTTAATCCTTTTTCCCTTCATTTGAGGCTATTTATTTAACAGAACCTTTTGCCCAATTTTAGCTTTTCCATATGGAATTTATTATGTTTTTTCTAGTTTTTGACCAGAAAAGTACCTTTTGGAACTTAAGCAAACACCAGTTGGCAGCTCCCTGAGCTGCCTGGTTGTCAGGGCATAGTGTGGACCTCTGTCCCAGCTCGCTGCACAGTGTGTCAGCAGAAGACAGCAGTGAATTTTTTTTCGTCTTTCAGAAAACTGTCAGCTTAAGCATTTTTCTTTTTTCCCTAGTCCATGGGAATTTTCTGTGCCTGACTATAAATTTGAGTCAGAAAATATAGAAGCTTGAATCCTGTCCCAGTGCTTTTAAGAAGGAGCCTGTACAGCGTGGATCAGTACAGGCTTCAGTTTTCACAGCTGTGCTCTGTTGTTTGGATTAGAATTAGAAGGAAGGATATTTTGAAAATTTTATGTCGGCCCTCTTGATAGTGTGGCTGAAAGGGCCTATTGAGCTTGGTACTGTGTGTTTGAGAAAATCCTGATAGTAAAGACAGCTTTGGTGCCTCCTCCTAAAATGAGCTGCTGGAGGGATGTGCAGTGGTGCTAAAGACTGCTGGATGCTTGTTTCTTCTGGTAGGTAACAAAGAAAAAGCCCATCAGTGATTGCTGAGACACCCAAAGCACCGAGATCCTCCAGCCAAGGACAATGCATAGGGGCTGGCCAGGCCTTGAGCTGGGTTCAGGTTCACCCTTCCTGAGCTGGGCTGCCCTGGGAATTGTGGATCTGTGGCCCTGGCTCCCCTCAGGCTGCGCTCCACTGCCATGGGCAGCACTGTCTGTTGGGATGATGGGGGAAGTGGAACCCTCTCTGTCACATTCTTGTTGATGGAGCATCAGTGCTGAAATCTGCAGAAATCTTACTTTCTGTGAGACTGGACAGTTCACTTTGATAAACGAGTGTTAAATCACTCAGATTTAGGCATGCAGCCTTATCTCGGTGCGTAGGGATAGGCCTTTGAATCCATTAACTTTTATCTTGGCATTTGAGATGGCAATGTAACTATTCCGTGGTTTATAAGGAATGTTAGGAAGCATTTGTTTGTGATTGACTTTTGTTTTGATCTGGTGTTTAGAGGCTCTTTTTTCGTTAAAGAGCCTGAAGCTTGGTGCTGGGACATGTAACATTTTCAAAGGGCAATGTTTTAATCTTGTACCTCTGAAATACAGAGTTGCTACGGAAAGACGACTTGAACAATTTGAAAGGTTACAGAAGCACAGGTAGGTTCTGCTGTTGCTTTTTCTCACAGATGGGTGTTGCAATAGTCAGTTCTTTTTCTTGTAGCTTTCCAGGTCATGTGGGACTCCTTGCACCTGCCCTTCACAGTCCTGCAGCTTCTGGATTGGGAACAGGACACACAGTTCCCAAAACTTAACCTGCAGTGAAGACTTGGGATTTTGTTTTCCTCAATGACCATCATGCACGGAGTTCAGATTATTTCCTTGGGGATGTCCAGTGGGAAGTGGGGCTGCCTTGTGTAGGAAATAGCCCTGTCAGAGATACCAGGCTTGCTGCAGGGTCTGCAAGACACAGGGCAGCCTGTCTGGGCATTATGGCCAGCCTGAAATGCATCTCTAAATGAATAAGATGACTGCCTTCTGTAATCAAGGGTGCTGAAAAGCCCTGGCACTTCAAGACAGTGAAAAATATTAACTTGTTATAAATTCTAGTTTGTCAGTGCTTAATAATTCCTTTCCTGAAGTCATTCTCCCCCATCCTGCTCACGTTTAAAATGCTGACAAGTTTCAGGCTGCAGAAGTGGTGGAGCTCATCTCCCCTAAGGAAAAGTCACATTTGAAGAGATGCTGAGCTGCAAGTGTGAGCTGCAATGAGTCATGGACAGATCTTCACCTGGAAAGAGGTATTCAGAGCTGCAGCTTAGGGTTTGTACCCCTGTGGCTGGACAAGCTTGACAGGTTTTCTGAGCCTGGGACTGTGCTCCAGCAGGGCAGAGCAGGGTCCAGCTGTGTGGGGCAGTGAGGTCTGTATAGATTAAAGTATCTACATGTGTTTTTCAGAAAGACAGAATCCGAAGAGGCTTTGGATGAAGTTAAGTGCTTTATAGTGATGTAGAGTTTCTGGAGGTAGGAGGAGCAGGTCATCAGCTGGGGACCTGAGAGGTCTATGAGCAGCCTGGCATGGTGCAGGAGCCAGGTCTGCTGAAATTTTGCACTGAAATAGCTCACTTCTGGTTGGTTTAAGTTACTTTCGGAGTGTATTTATATGTTTTTTTCCAGTTGAGTTTTTTATTTCTCTGTATCAGAAGTTATTCGTGCTGCTTATATGATGTTAAAAAAATAGCCAGCCACAGTGGGCAGCACTGACCAGGGTAATGCCCATACCTTGTTTAAGTTTACTGCACTGGTTCTGGAAGTAACAGCCTGACCTTTCATTCCTCTGTTATGCTCTGAGGGTGTTCTTACATGGATATGGAGCTTCCCAAGATAAACAGAGGGAATGTGGTTTGGCATTTAAATCACTAATGTTGTATCAAGCTAGAGAGTTTCAGAAGCCATTAATGTCTACAAGAGATGTTATTTTGTTCACTTGGGGATAAACCTTGCCCTTGTCTATATGTGGGTTTTGGTTTTGGTCCAAATTCAGATTTTGAGAGTGTTGGTATAAATCTAAGTGCCAATACTAATGCCAGTGGAGTTACCCTATGTTTCTTTTATCATGACTGAGAAGAAACTTCATGTGTTTTTAAAAGTCCAAATTTTACTTGATTTTTTTCTTTTTTTTAAAGAGTAGCTATATGAGACAAGACTTAATGTCTAAGAGAGCTGAATTAAATGTTTCTGTATGACTCTTTTTGGAAAGTGTGTGCTGTTGAGGTCATCCTGGACCAGGCCCTAATGCTGTTTGGATAAGGGGCTGCTCTGTATCCGCCAGAGGAATGTCTGTCACGCAGTGTGTGCACCGCCTGCTCGCTTTGGGCTGCGGGGAAAACCGCTTTACAGAATACTTATGGGAGTGTTAATAAGCCTCACAGTCACCCAGTTTCTCCCCTCTGGGGGCCAAAAAAGGGAGTGTGGGTCCCTCTCAGAAGGGTGGGAGCAGGGCCGTAGCAGCTGCCCGGCAGCGGGCTCGGAGCATCACCACCCTGGTGCTCTGTGGTGGCCACAGCCGCCGCCCGGCACAGCCAGGAGACTGACACACCTCCAGAGCCTCAGGAAATATTTTCTGTTTTCAGCCAAAACCTGTATTTCTCATTTGTGGATCCAGTCTGTTTCTGAGATCTTTTCTTATTTTCACATTTGTTGTGAAAACATCATGTATTTGTTTCTTCAAAGGGTGTAAAATGCCCACTTTGCTTTTTATTTTCAACATTTCTCAGTAACAAACAAATGTTCTTTATCCAGCAACTGTCATTACAGATCCGAAGTTAGAGAGCAGTCTGCCTCATCCTGGGGAAAAAAAACCCCATTGTTCCCAACATTTTCTTACTTTCAAATCCATACATGTGCAATAGGAAAGTGCAATCATATTCTTCCTCATTTCCCAAAAATCTGTCTAGCGATTTTAAATATTTTTTCTTAATTTTTAAACACTTTTCTGGGAGGTTTTAAAATCTGGTCTCCACTGAGCTCTGTAATTTGGTATTTGCTTTAAAATGACGTAGTCCTTGCGCTGCCGTGCCAGTGTCATATGTGACTTCCCATATCGGTTGTAGAGTAATGTTGTAAATTTGAGGAGTTCTAGATAACAATGTTAGTCACTACTAACAATTGCAGTTGTGCTGCAGAGCCCTCAGTGCAGAGTGGCTTTGGCTGTGCAACACAGTTTCCAGAAAAGTTGGTCTTTCTAGTATCCCAGTTAGTAGATATAATCAGGCAGCAGTAGTTTTATTTAAGATAGAGCTTTTTAAAAGCCCTTTAATTTTAACTCTCTGTCTAAAGTAGCAGGTAAAGGCTCCCTTTGCAATGCCAGTGGGATGGATTGGCCAGGGAGGAAACAGGGCTGTTGGGAGCTCTCCAGGGAAATTGGGGACTATTTTGTAAGAGGAACAAACTGACACAGCACAATTTGTCCATCTGTTGGAGGAATGACTTTCAAGCAAATCATCACCTGCTAAATGCAATCAGTTTTTCCACTGGGAAGGAGATGATTGCAGTGCCAGCAATGCCAAGGTGACTGGATCCTGTGTGCTGTACAGTGACATTCCCTTGGTGAACAGAGCTGCCTGCACCAGAGTAAGATCCCTTGCTTTGCCTGGGTGATTCACAATACTTGGCATTGTTGTTGCACTCTTTGGCCCTTCTAATTCTTCCTGAGTATCGGTATGAACTGGAAACAGAGATGGTAAAGTCCATATCTCCAGTGGAGCAGGGAGCTGAGCTGTCAGCGCACACCATTCTCCAGATACATGCTGTAATCTTGTCCTCTGTAAATTCTCATGTATGTGGTAGTTTGTACAGGTCCAGCCTTGGAGCAAGGCTTTGGAAAAGAGTCTGGAGGCAAGTGCCTGCCTGAGACTGCTGTGACACTCGGTGCCTGCCTTGATAGATCTGACCAGGAGCTAATGAGCTCCATAGTGAGTGTGTGTGCTATAAGCACTGTGTGGTGACTTGCTGCTGGGGCTGCTTGATGCCTTACTGCACACTGCCTACAGATCCAGGGTTTGCATTAGGAAATACTTAATGCTGTTCTGCTTTGTACACCTGGAGGCCAAAAGGGAATGTGGTTTTTTTTTAGCTAATCATCGTCTCTTGCCAGCTAATTGTAAGTAAAATAAAAAGAGAAAGCGTGGAGTCTGGCCAGTGCTTAGTAACATCTGAACCAACAAGTCTAATGTGGTGTTACTTTTCTGACTTTACTGAACTTCTGTGGGAGTTTGAAGTTTTACCCTGAGAAACTTATCTTAACTTTCACTGTGTAATTGTTGTTCTCTATGGTTTCTTTTGATTTTTTTTTTGTTTGTTTTTCTTTTTCTGAAAACTAGTGGGTCGATATAAAGAATTACTTTGAACAGTGGGTGTGAGATGGCTAAAAAGAATTATGGTTGTTGCTACCAGCATTTATATTATAGATACTCCATGGAAGTTAACAGCAAAGGGTCTAATGGGTAGGATGCTCTCTTACAGGGGTCATTCTTAAAATACGTATCTCCACTCCTGGGCAGTGTTTGCTACTGGAGGGATGTGTCCTCATTTGGACCTGAGCCAAGATCAGCAGGGCACTTTGGTTGTTGGAGAAGCTGCCCACTCCTGCTGTGCAAGTGAGCAATTTCTTGATTTTCTCCCTTGACTGTTTTGCCCTCCTCCGAGAGCAACCAGACCTTGGATGCTGTGTGTCCATTTGCTGAGGTGCTGCATGGGCAAAGGCTGGGGCCTCGCCTGAGGAGCTGAAGAGTTACAAGGGGAGCAAGATGATTTCAGTTTACAATGTCTGTGATTCAGTTAACATCTTCTTAACCCTGTGTTAATGCCTAACATGGGTTACTAGTATAAATATTTATTCTTGGTATGTAGCTAGCAGGTATGTGGTAGGATTAATGCTTAATTGTTAATACCCAGTTTAAGTAAAATCAGTTTGTCAGACTGATTCCTTTTGTGTTCTGTTGTTCTGGTTTTTGGTTTTTTTTTTAAGTTGGCAAGAAAATTCACAAACAGGGTTCAGATGGCCAGAGCCTCTAGAATCTCATTATCGTAATTGAAAACTGTCACCCTTTGACATTAATAAATGATTTAGCTAGTACATGATTTAGTCACTGGGGAGAAATGGAATTGACTTATAACCATCCTTCCCTTCTAGATGCTAATGATAAAGTACAGCCCACAGCTCTTAGGAATTAATAGCTCTTGGTTTAGAACAATATTTTTGTATACTGGAACATCTCAATTCCATTATATCTGGTAACATTTCATTCTGGAATACCTTCACTTAGAAAAAACTGGAAGGTGCTCAAAGGACATCCTCTAATGTTGCTCTTCAGCTTTTTACACCCTGCAGATATGTTGCCAGTGCTCTGCATCATCTTCTTTTAAAAAAACCAAACTGTTTTGTTTCTGTTGACCTTTCCTCACTCACCGGAGGAAATAAGTTGTTTAGACAATGTGTGGGGATTAGCTGTGTAATGAACTACCACAGTAAACAAGTAGTTAATTCTCATCAAAGCATATACTGTGCTCTGTGCCTGGGTTTTATGGTGTCTTCTGGAAAAGAAAATATTTTTCTGTCTAAAAAGCATTTCCTACCCAGTGACTAGCTGTAAAAGAAGCAGCGTGAAAATGTTTCCTGGCTGAAGGAAAGGATCGGTACATTCAGTTTGCCGTTGTGGTTACCATCACTGTGTGTTTTTCTAGCACTTCTTTTCCTCAGTTTTATGTACCTAGTGTTAATAAATATAGGTACAGAAATTACAGTCTGTCTGAGCCAACTGATTTGATCTTTTTGTTTGCTAATGCTGATGCTGGGGTTTTGCAAAGGATAATCTGAGGATTCAGGCTTGGCTTTGCTCCTGTTTGAAATTACTGTTAAAATACTGTCAACTTTGCTGCTGGATCAGGAGCCAGGGGATCATGCCTTTTTTTTCCTTTTTCTTTTTCAGGAACTAGAGCAGTGGGCAAAATACAGCACTTGTGTATTGAAGGAGACAAGTGGTTGGTCAGTGTGCCTGCTGGAGCCCCATGACTGGGGTGTGCTTTGTGCAATTGCAAGCTGGGGTTTAGCATGAGACGTGTTTCGGAGCACAGCCAGTGACAGATGGGTTTTGATGACCAGCTTTTGCCTTTAGAAACAAAAGCATAGTGTTTATTTCGGCTTCTAAACCAGGTTAGTGAAGAGCTATTAGCAGTACCAGGTGCTGTGCAGCTGTTTGTTTGCAGGGCTTAATGTTTGTTATGCTGTTACTGGTCAGCAAAGGAAAGTTGAGGTTGGAGATACTGATATTTCCCGAAAATGGGCAATCAGGGCTGGCAAACACTTATGTCCTCAGGATTTGTGCTCAGCCTCCCTGTTAATTCAGGTTTTTTGCTGTTGGCTTTGCCTGTTGCAGTTCTCCATGGGAAAGCACAGGGCCTTTTGTCACTTTGTGGGCGGCATTTCACTGGCATCACTCCCTCTTAGCAAGCTGCCCTGCAAGCTCCCTGAGCTACCTGTAACTCAGGAGGATGAAATTATTCCAGATCATGAGCATCCTCTGAGTTTTCCAGTACTTAGTTGTTTCCACTCCTGCTGTTTCCCAGCACCACTCAGCAAAGTTGTGTGGTGTGTGTTTCCTAAGCAAGGTCTTCCCGGGCTGCTCTGCAGCATGGACGTTTCCTTGGGTGACTTGACACTGAGGGTTCAGTGTCATTTGGCTGTTGTGTCATACTGCAAATGACTGCTTGACTTGTCTGGTTTCCTTGCTGATTCCCGGCAGAGCTGTTTGCCTTCTTTCAAATCATGTATCACTTTAGTCTGACCTCCATAGTCTGGGATTTCTCTAGTGCCTCATTTACTATAGATGTGTGATTACATGTGATTTTCTTTCTTAAATTGTTGCTTTTTTAGAGTTAGGCTTTATCTGTTATTGTTGCGGACAACATCTGAAACTGTGATTGAGATGCTCAGAAAACCTGGAGGCAAATGAGAAGATTCCTAAATTTATTCATCCCTTGAACTCTTTCAGCTGTGATGGTTTCCATTCTAATGGATATGTTACAACTTTAGGAGATCGGGGTGAAAACAGGAACTTTAGGGATGATGAGCTCTGTGATACCAAAAGCCAGACTGGACAACCCCGGTGGCTTTTCGGTAGCTGTGTTCTCTGGCAAAAATAGATCTGAAGGGTTTTCAGAGGCTGGGTACAGAGTGAGACCCATAAATAGATCCTGTAAACCTGCTCTCGTGAGTTGCAGAACAACCTGCAGTAGTCAGACCTAAAGACCGTGAGCCATTCATGCTGTATATACCCACACATGAGTGTACTGCCATGAAATTATCACAGAACTGGAACTAAAGCAAGCTGAAATGGAAAAGCCATGCCAATGGAAATAATAAAAAGAGGAGTTGTGCCCCTTAAAAATGCTGCAGTGTAATTGCTATGAAAATCTGCATGTATTTACAATAACAAAGGTCTCATTTCTGCAAAACTTTGCCATATGCATATTTTTACGTACTGTGAGCAGCCCCCAGCGCCCACAGGCCTGTGCACTGTGAGTAAGGGACTGAGGCTTTGCTGAGTGTTCAGTGTTTCAATGCACATGTATCTTTTCCAGAATTGAAAACATCTTTTATTCCCCGGGCTGAGCTGGCAGCCGGCACAGAAGGCGGTCTGCTTTATGTTTATCGGTCCGGGGAGAAGTCCAGCTCTTGGGAGCATATTTCTCAGCTGCCAAGAGCATCAATAGTAACTTAACTATCTTCCACCCTCTTTTTTTTTTAATTACTTAAGTATGGCCATTCAGGGAAGTGTTTAATTCTTTAAATATGGCGAGGAAGGTATTAGTGTATTGAGGGTAGTGGGTTTAACCTCGTGATATCCAGAGCTTTGTTGATGGCTGGCCACTGCTGATGGCTGGATGCTGTGTGATTTGTCCTGGGAGGTGCTGTGGGAGCATCCCCCCCTTCTGTGGACCAGCTCCAAGCAGGGAATCCCATCTTGCCATGCCCTCCATGCCCCTCAGCATGGGGGGGATGCTGCCTGCATAATGGAGTCTTTTTGGGGTACCTGGAGAGGATTCACCTGTGGGCTGTGGTTTTTTGGGAAATATTGCCCTGTGCTGTCATCTATGTGGAGTATATTCAGAGAGAACAAGAAGGCTGGTCCTGATGCATTCGTTAAGCTATTCCATTCATTTTAATTAGTCTAATTTAAGTTGTGGTGTAGGTGTGTAAAAATGGGCCTTGATCATTTGGGCTTGGCTGAAACCCTCTGATGCAAGGCTGTAAATAAACCCCTGGCAGTGAGTGAAAGCCGAGACTTCCGAAGGGTCTTCTCAGATGATTCTTGTGCCCATGTATGCACAGGGATGTATAAAAGGTTTCCTGAGTAGCTGAGGAAAATATAAAAGCCTGTAATGGTGTCTTTTACCATCAGAGTTTCTTAGTTATTAGAGCTCTAGGAAGAAAATTTCTTGCATAAATTTTGGCAACCCTTTTTGCTAACTGAATACATGTTTATTAGTGTATGAACTTGATAATTAGTTTGTAATCCATGCATAGGCATTTCATCCTGGTGGTTTTCTTGCAGAGAATAATTTGCCTTTTATTTGTTGAGAGTGGTTTTTTTAGTGAAAACAGAACTCCCATTCATGATGGGCACGGCAAATGTAGTAAAACACTATCATAGCTGGGATTTGTTGTACACTATGGATTTATGTCAAGAATGTTAATGATTTGTTTATGAATAAGTGAGCCTGTAGTATTGTGAAACAGTATCTGGCAGGGCTGCTGAATGGACATTTTGAGAGCAGGGGATTCTTGAACTGAATAAGCTGTAGATATTTGTGTGTCTCAAACTACTCATAAGTAAACTTACCTATCTTAAGCAGAAGTGTTTATTTAATGCATTATTATCAACAGTGCTCATCTGACAGGTATGTGTGGGCCACTTGATAGCAAGCAAAGAGGTGGTTAAGGACTTTTTAAGGGCAGTTAATCTTCTTTTAGTGGGCCTCAGTTTAAAAATAAGGTTTTCTTCCAGAAAGCAACACAGATCCTTTAGCAGAGCAGTGTGATGTTTGCAGAGTCAGAGTGGATCAGGAAGGTACTCTGGTTTTGCAGTGTCTAACTTGGATGTAGCACCTAGTTCAACAGAGCCACTTGAATTTGCTGATAAAGTCACCACTTGGTTTCCAGTATGTTGTATAGTCCCAAATACACACCTTCCTGATGAGGGTTTGGGAAGGGTTTACTGCTTTCTTCTGATGCCCATTTTCTTGGAAGAATGTCTTCTGATGGGCAGGGGAGGTGGTTCATTACCATCTTACATGAGTCCAAAGAGCGATAATTATCTCCTGTGTCTTGGGAGTACTTGAGAGAATTGAAACACAGTCCCTCAAAAGAATAATTTGGGGACTAAATTGAACCTCATCCGAGGTAATCAGTCCTTGCATTGCCTGTTACAGTTTGCAGAGTCAAAGTGTCAGATCTAAGCACTGATATGAAAAATCAACTGACCAACAACTGATGTCCAACAGGACAAAGTGAGAGCTCTGTCACTGTTTTGGACTCATTAGTGAAACTAATGTGGGACTTTCCATGCTGAAGTTTAAAAAGAAATGATTGCCATATTTATCTTCCCTCCAACCATCCTTCCTGTAATGAGTTTTATAGCTGGTTAAATGGGTTGTCATTCAAGTGAGATTCATGCATTTTTAAATGTTGCTAAGCCTCTTGAAAAACTGCGGTAGAAGACGACACTGTTGGAGGAAGCTTTGCTGTGTGACTTTATGCAACATGGGCAGCTGAGCCCAAAGCACAGGGACTTCAGAGCTGGATTCAGAAAGTGTCAGAGGCAGTTGGTGTTGTGCATCCAGGCTGCTGTGTGCAGCCTGACTTAACTCTGCCTGATAAATTATGACATTTCTTGAAATAGTGCCCTGTACTTTTTAATGAGCTGGGCTATCAGCTCTGCATCAGTGGATGGTTAAAATGAAGCAAGAATTGCTTTAACATTAAAACTGTGCCTGGAGGACTTCGCTGAGAAATTGCTTATGATTATTAAGTGAATATAATACAGTAAGACAACCCTGCTTCTTTGCTGTTCTTTTTTTCATACCAAGGGCAGTTTTGGTAGTTGAAAAATGTACAGATGTAAAGTAAGGTTTAAATGGGAATGGCTTTGGAAGCCATGTAGTGCTCTCTCCCTTTGAATGGGGATAGGGAAAAGAGGTGAGTCACAATATGAGATGCAACTTTTATATACTGGATATATTTATATATTTATTATATTTATTTATACATTTTTATATTTATTTATATGTTGGATTTCCTCTAACTACGGTTTGATTGTGTGCCAAACAGAAAAGAGGCTGAAGCCAGAGCACTTTGTATGCTGAACTGGAGAAGAATATCTTCCAAACCAAATGGTCTGGGCCAAAATGAAGCTTGCATTGCTCGTTCCTTCTGCTGTGCATGAACTTAGAGCTAAAGAAATGGAAGGGTAGCCACTCTCTGTGACAACTGAGGAGGAAGCAGCTGTGGAGGTTGGTTGGGCTGGCTACAGCCTAACCTGCTGCAGGGCAGCAACACCCTGGGGTGCTCTGTGGGGCAGGTGGCAGGCTTTGCCATAGGTAGCTGTGCCAAGTTATCACTGAGATTTACCCTGGTGTCCTGCCCACGTTATTTCTTCAATGGCGTGCATGTTGCTGCCTCTGTTTTCAGAATTACCTCCCATTTCTTCCCCAGAATCATCTCTGAGATGGTATTTCAGCAAAAAAAATAGCCCCCAAGCTGCATGTTACTCCAACACAGCAGCACACATTCAGGGAGGAAGGCAAAGAGATGAAAGCCGATTAACTAATTTGTTCTCTAGATAGATGTTTGCGCCCTTTTCCCACTCACATACCGCACCATTAAACACTATTAAATATTGGCAGGTTCACACTAAACTGCATTTGTGATTTCTGTACTGTGTAAGCAGAAAAGGCAATCCCAAATCTCCTTCAGGAATGGCTTTACTCTGCCAGGTTGGGAACATCAGTGATAGCCACCAGAGTCTTTTAATTTCTGACTATAATGGTGATAAAACATGAAAGTGGAAGTGCTCATGTTGTAGAGCATGCGTTGGAACTAATCAGCTTTCTACAGATGCTACAGGGAAAATAGATCATAACACATAGCCCTGTTTCAAGTGCCGGTTGAAGTTGTTCCTCTTCTAATCTTTATAAAACTGAAGGAGCACTTTGTGTAGTGTCATGGTTTGCAAATGATTTCTAACCTGTATTTAAAACAAATTAATTATTTAAAAAACGCCTGTGTTTTAGCAGATGCCCTTGTCATACATTTTTTCATTGTGTGACAGTCAAAACCCATGGTCACCCTGTGTGGATAACTACTGCATACACTCCCCTGGCTTGAACAACAGACAGTGGTGGTAGTTTGGGTTCCTGTTTCTGCAGGGAGTCACTGTAGCTTCAACCTCTGATTTTCTCTGTTATGCTGTGGATGACACTGAGATGCACATGATAGCCAACGAGCGCTTCAGGACAGGGAAAAAGCAAAACTTGGAACCCTTGAATTGTGGTGGTTGCTGAATTGTACCCAGGAGGGAACTGGCGTTGTTGAATGATCAAAGGTCCCCTTCGCTCATCAGCTTCTGGGAATGGAGCAGACAGATGTTTATGTAGCCAGTTGTCTTGTAAAACTGTAGAATTGGCTTGTGCAAATAGCTGTGCATGCAAAACTTGACTGATGTTATTTCAGAGGTTTTTCTAATGTCATCTGAAAATCTGTTCCAGTCAGACAACCTAGGATCCAAAACTGAAAAAAATCAAACAAGGATACCTTCTGTTCCTCAAGCCATCTCACACTAAAAATAGTGCGGTTGGATTAAAGGTTGGTCTGTAGGAGGGGAACTAGTGGTGATTAATTGACGTGGAGTTAAAGTCCCCTCTGAAAATCTTTGACTTCAGTTAACAAGGCCAGGACTTTCCACTTTTGAGGTTATCTGTTTCAAGCTTTGCTTCTGGACTGAAATGACATACTTTTTTTAAAAATGAAAATATTTTACTTGTGGTGGTCTCCCAAGTAACTTACCAACAGTACAAACATTTTTACAGACTTTCCTTTAAATAATGATAATGCTTGGAAAGCAGGAAAGCAGCCATCTGTCAGCGAGTTCAGAATTACCCCTCAGCAAGAGAAATGTTCTTTTTGAGTGTTCAGCTCTGACTGCATTTTGACTTCCCAAGTGGAGACCTAGAGGCAAAGCCTTATTTTGTGCCCACGTGGAACGTTTTGTGCTGAACGTTCCTGATTAGGGTGTAGGCAGAGCAGCTTTGCAGTGGGCAGTGTTCGGGATCTCAGCAGCTGTAATGAAGCTCTGATGGAAGTGCGTGGTGGCGAGGCACAAGTCTTGTGGAGCTGTCACGTTGTGCCCTGGGTGCTGGGTAGCTCTGTTGATCACAGTGGTTCCCTTCTGAGGATGGTGCTCCATCAGACTGGTTGGTCTTGATCATCCCAGCCATGGACTGGTGTTCACTTTGATGCCTTTCTAAATGATCCTTGCTTTCCAAACATAAAAAACTGCAATAAACACCTGGAGCTAGAGAGTTACTTTTCCTAAAAGTATTTGTGGAAGAGACAAGGGAACTTGAAAGATTCCCTTGAAAAGTCTTCTGTGAATTCTTCTTCATTGCAAAGTTGCTGCTGACCCATAGAGAAGTGTCACTGGAGATTCATATTGAATCCCTGTGTACATTCATCCATCTGCCTCATATTTACAATTTACCTCTAATTTTTTTTTTCTTTTGGCTATATTACTGTCCTTGGCATCACTTAGTATGGCTTGGAGATACTTTAAAGAACTGTATGGCCATTCTATATGCAAATACCTTAGATAAGCAGAGGTGAGAAGCCATCAGCAAGGCTGCAGCATGAAGAATTTCATGAAAAAAATGAACGGTAAGATTGATGACCCTTGTGCTTAGTGGTCAGAATGCAAATAACAACAGCTGCAAATCTGGGCAGAAAGGCATGCTATAAAAAGCATTATCTCAAGATTAAGCTATAGAAGACACATTTTTGCATGATAATCTACTGGATTTATTTTGACACTTATTTATTTGTGGTGGTGGTGGTTATGGAAGTGGAATTTTTAGCAGTCTCAGTATAATTATAGAGGACTGAATTTGTGAAGCTGCTCAAACATTTTGCATCAGAGTTGAGTGTTTTCTTTCAGCCAAATATATGCCTTCTTTTTATTAAAAGAAATATTTGTCTTGATACTTTTTTCTCCAGAGGAATGACTAATAGGTATTCACAGGATTCAGTACTTTAATATTTTATCAGAGGCCCCTAAATTCTTTTATTCCCTTCTCTTTCAGGGTAAATAATTTAGATTTCAGCTGCATCAAGTTTGATAAAAGCCACCTTGTTAACGTGTCCTGCAGAATTACAGCTCTGTGTGCTTTGAGGGTTGCTGGAATAACTGTGTCACTAATGCTTCGAAGTTAAATTGAATGGGGCAAAGGAGGAAGACAGTGGGGAAATGCTGGGCAGGCAGTTAATTTATTTTAATTTTGTTGGTTCTTTCACATCTGTTTAAGTAGTTGCCTGACACAAGCAGACAGGGAACTGTAACGTAGTGGGTATTCAGAATACTTCTATCTTGTATTACAGGAATATATATTAGATCTGCATCTAGAGAAGCTCAGGGCTTTAACATCCCGGGTCTCTTTCCTTGGATCTTGATGTTCTGTATTACTTCCTTTGCCCTAAGCTCAAAAGATGTTAAAATACTGCTTGCAATAGTTGACAGGGCTTGCATGAACAAACATTTAATAATAATAACCCCCCTCCAAGCAACCCTCTCGTCTACATTCCTGTTTCTTTTGCAACTTCATTTCTTGAAGTTGAGCCCAAACTTGAAAACACAGGTTTTTTCAATGCAAAATTATTTAGGTTGTAAAGTGGCTGAGAATGGATGGTGTTTGTGGTGGTGAGCAATCAATGGAGGGGGCAGGAAAGCTGAGACTGTACTGAGAATAAGGATGTTCCTCTTTGTTGCTGAGTGGAATTCTTTATTCTGTAGCTCTTTTGTGTGTAGAAACTTGTAAGTCAAAACTGTGTTGGACAAAGTTTGGAGCAGACTGGACAAAAATGAGAGTATAATTAGTGGAAACGAAGTAGCTTTCACAATGTAAAGAGGTTGAATGATGATCCTTGTACAGGCCTGAAGTATTCCAATTCTGCTGGTCTTGCTGGAAGGGAACATTTGAATAATTTTGAACTTTCCCGTTTCCTTTAGTCGAACAATTTAATATTTCCATCATTCAGTCCACTTAATTTCATTGGCAATGTTGAATTGTAAGACCAAGACAGTTACTTCTCTAAGAAGTGGTAGTAATTCTTCATGTAGGTGTGTGTAGTAGCACATGTAAAGCAGCAGTAAAGACGAGGGTAGTTCTGTTCCTGTTGAACTTCAGATTGTTTTGCTAGAGATTTCTGTGGAAGCAGGGTTGTTTTTTTCATGGCATATGAGATTCCTAAAGACTGGGATTTGGTTATGAATGAGCACGTGTTTCCAGAATGGAATTACTTGGAATGAGTTTGTTTAATGGATTGTGGGTTCCTCCAGAGTGACGCTGCAGCGCCTGTGTGAGGAGTTAGCTCTTTTTAATTGGTCCCATATGTACTGGCAGATAGGATATTAACCATGCCTTGAGGGGATAAGGGCATCTGGTTGAATCTCATGGTGCATATTTTATTTCTTTTCTGGAGGGATTTGCTTTTTTTTCCTTGGTTTTTTCCCCCCTCTTTGTTCTAAGAACTGTAGATATGTATATATATGTATAACCACTAGCGTTTTGAAACTTAATACTCAGCCGAGGGATTAGTTAAGCTTCTGCAAAATTATCTGAATTTTGCTGACAAGAGGAAGAAACTGAGGTTTTATAGAGAACCTGGAGTTTCTGAGTATCTGCGAGTTTGAACGACTAAATTGCAAGAAGTCAGAAGCTTAATCTCCTTCTTGTCAAGCGCTAAGAAATTTTCCTTTGAAAATCAAAAATGGAAGCATCAGAAAAGACTAATTACTTTTGGAAAAAACTTGAAAACACTATGAAGGTTTAACCTTTATATCTGGAGGATGTGGCTACTGGAGGGCTGTCCTGCCCATGGGCCCTGCTGGCCTCAACAAAGGGCAGCACCACACTCAGCCATTTTACTTGACTCGTTCTGAACTGGACAAAGCAGAATAATTTTGCATCTGGCTGCTTTGCCTCAGCTTAACAAGTAAGGTAGTTGCAGGAGAAACAGGAATGTAAATGAGTTGGTTTGATTTTTCTTTTGTAAAGGTTTCTTGGTGCAAATCCTGTCAATTATCCAACTCTAAAGTTTTGCTGAATTAATGAGACACTTTGTAGAAAGGTATTTTTGATCACTTTCTGTAGATTCCCTTATTTCTGATATAGGCTCTCTAGTGTACTACTTTTATTCATGGCTTAAAGAAGTGGAAAGACCTACTGTGTGAAGTTGCCCTGGGGTAGTGGCTATATATCTGCACTGCAGTGGGACCCAATTTTTGTCTATATTCTGCATTGTCTGCTCAAAGGTTTGTACAGCTATAAATCCTGGCAGAGTTCCCCCATGATGAATAATTTGCTGTTGGAGGCGGGAAAGGATTAGTGTTGCTGGAGATGAAATGTGAGTGTAGTCAGGGCTGGGGAAGTCTCCTTGTGATGGGACAGCAGTGCTGGGCAGACACAGTTCCCTGGGGATGCTCTGGGGCATGGACTGATGGTGCTCATGGGCATGTGTGGAGGGAGGGAAGACTAAAGCCACCAGGCTTCTTCCTTCACCCCTTGCAAGGGCTGAGGGGATACATCCTGATGAAGGCTTTCCAAAAAGGCTGACTTGCTAAAGTTGCAGGTCCATTCCCCTGGAAATGGCTTGTGTCCATGGGAAATAGGAAGACCTCTTCTCAGAAACTGTTAGGAATGCCCGACTTAAATCTTGGGGGTGGTTCTGACCTGGAAAAGGCAGGGCTGTAAATTAGCATCAAAGGCCTGAGTGATAAAATACCTTTAGAGGAAGAAAAGGATTCTCATCATTTTGCAGCTGTAAATACAATAATTCATTAGACCAGAAATTAATTCGATTTATATTTAAGCAATACATAACCTTTTTTTGTCAGGAATTTGTATCCTTTGTTTCTCCATAGTATTAAACACAATGTTACTTAAAGCAAATAGTCAGGGCAGATTCTTTGTTTGTAGCAGGTGCCTTTGTCACCCAGTCCCTATCCCTGTCTCAGAAAATAAGTCTAGCAAGGCAAGAGGGGTGTCACTGAACTACATAACTGCTTACCAAGTTATTGATTTATTGCAAATAATGAAGGAGAAGAGTGACAGAGTGAAATGCTGGTTTTGAAAGGGCTGCCTTGGAGAATGCAGTTGCTGTCTGGCAGGTATTGTCTGAGATGGGCTTGTTGTGCCAGGCACAGAGTGAGGAGAAAGAACTTTTTAAAGCATCCTCTGACACAGAAATTATTGGAAAGCCTCCAAGAGCAAATTGGAAAAGCAACAGCCGCCTTCATGTTGCAGGATTCCATTGTTTTAATATTGGGCCAACTATACCAAATAATACATGTACTGGAAACTCATGTTAGGAGAAAAATATGTTGGAAAGCAGCTAAGGGGTCAGCTCAAAATCAAAGTGAATGAACTTGACATATCTATGCTGCTGCGTGTTCTATTTTGTTATTTCTTTTCTTGTCAGCTCCTATTTCTTAATTTATTTCTACTTTTTCTTTTTTTTTTTAAAAACCATTTCCCTTGTCTTGGACTTGTATTTTGACTGCCATTTGTTCTGGAAGATGCTGGAGCTGATAAATTCTTCTGCTTCCACTGAGAAATTCTGGTATCGTTGAAACTGTAATCTAGTTTAAAATTCCAGAACTAGTTCAGTTGTGACAAAGTTATTAGAATTTGAGAGTTAACAGTGATTTCTGGGGCCAAAATTTTGGTAGTAATTAGTTATGAGAGCAGCTCTGTTGATATATTGGTGAACGTTATTATGCTTTATTTCTATTGATGCTAAAAAATGTTCTGTTATAAAATATATATGCCATGAACACCAGGCATTGGAAACTACAGTTTATTTCAAAATGTATTTAACAGTCATCAGTAGATAAAAGACTGTAAAAGCCCAAATCCAAACAGATCTATTTAGATACTCATCTTCCATCCAACATGCCTAATTTCCACTGAAATAATAACCTGGGAATTTAAGCACTGTAATGTAAAAACTGATGAAAGAACTTTTGATTGTGGTACTGTGACTTCTTTCCTCCTCCACTCATGTCTTAGGGAGGTCTTATTTTATTTTCATGATTATGAATGTCCTGAAATATTGACTCCTTCCTTCCTATTGTGATGTGAATCTCTATAGTGAGGCTTTAGGTTCTGAGCAGTTATGACTAAACTGGGAACTTGGTCTCTGAATATCCTGTATACTTAGATTTGTTTAGGTTGGGGTTTAGTTTGACTGATGATAGAGAGATGTTAGAGGATCAGTCATGAAATTCTCATCTGGCTCTGAAGTTCCCTGCAGTTTGGAGGGTGTTTGTATCTGGGACTGTGTTTTGTTTGGGCAGCAATCCTGCTGATCGGAATCGCATAAGCTTGGCAACGGAACGGGGGCATTCAGCCAGAGCAAACTCAAAGTACACAGGGTCTGAGAACAAAACGTTTCACATGAATTAAATTGTGAGGAAACAGAAATTCTTTAAACTTGTAAGAAAACAAGGCCATGTGAGCATCGTCACACAGGCAGCTGTGTGATCACAGCTATTGATAGGGAGTGCAGGTTCTATTTATGAAATCTTGATAGTTGTGTGTTTTTAAGAGAGATGTCTTGCCACCACAGGAAAAAAGAATATTTCCAAGAAGCTGGTATTAGGATGAGATGGAATAATTTTCAGTGCTCACATGCAAAGATCCAGTAGCATCTTTGCTGGAAGGCTTTTTGACCAAAATCAGCTGATTTTGGTTTCCTATGTACTTTGTCATGCTTTTCTATCTGCAGTCTTGTGTCGCCTTTCCTTTCATGTTTCTATTGTTTCTGTATATTATAGGTTTTTCCATCAGAGCTTTATCCTCAGCTCCCTTATTCCTCGGCTGCCTCATTAGTAATGGCAGGAGAAGTCCAGGAGGGGCCCTGCCTGGCAGCATTGCTTGTAATGCTGCCTCTCCTGGTGCTTTCCTTTCCCTAGTCTCATGCCCTGCTTGCTTTGATGCCATCTTCTTTTTGCTGTCCTGTCGTACAGATTAGAGCTTATCCTGTTGAATGCAGATCACTCCTTTCTATACCCCAAACTCCCTCTGCCACCCCATCTCTCTCCTGTGCTGTCTGCTGGGTAGGGTGGAAGGAGCAGGGGACATGAGGAAGAGGTGGCAGGCACTGGTTTGGTCTCTAATATGCAGCCGTGCGTGCTCATTGGGCATGTGGAGAGGGGGCAGAAGTTTGGTTGGTTGGCTTTTGGTTTTTTGGTTGTTATTTGTTTTTGTTTTGTGGATCACCATTTCCCAGATGCTTTGTCCCAAGATCCTTGGGGGTGCCATGCCCTCAGCCCACTGAGTCATGCCAAGTTGTGCCATGGGCCTGTCCAAGCTCTTCTACTTGCAAAATGTATCACAGGATGCCTGCAAGCAAGCCTGTCTTACTACTTCTGCATGTTGGCATTTCTTTGTGATTAAGAGATGTAAATTCAGACATAATGATATGATTTTTCACATAAATAGCATCTGTTACCTGAAAGAGATTGAATGGATTTGCTTTAATAGGCTGGCAAAATACAGGTCTTGAGATACTAGATGAGATATGCTTTTAATATCTGGATTTTTGGAGCTGGATTGGTTTCAAGAATGTTACTTGGGATGGATCTGCTTGAGTATAGTTGTGACATGGTCTTGGGTTTGTGCATGCCAGTCAGTTTTGTGTTACAGAGCAGGCTGCTGATGGGATGATTTCTGACTTTATCATGATAAATTGCTTCCACCCCTTCTGTAGAGGGTTTTATTGCAGTGTTCAGTACAATGTTTATATGAACTGCTAGTAAAGGATAAATAAATAAAGCACGGTATAGTTTAATGTGGGGGAGGGAAAGCATTTAAACTGTATTAGCAGTATTTGTTTAACAAGAAGTGGATCAGATATGACATGTATCTGTGCTGGACAGATTGGCTTTAAACAAAACAAAGCCTTGAAATGGATCAGTTTTCATATAGATCAGAATTCTTTCCTTGCTGAAAAGCTGGAGGCTTGGGGTTGGGTGGTCCTCAGCTCACAGCTGTGCTCATGTCACTCATGGGGTAACCATAGTGCTAAAGGTCTATTGTGTTGTCATTTCCTCTCCTACCTACAGACTGGATATGCTGGTAGTCAAATTCCACTGGGAACAGGCGAAAAGGAACATTAGGACTTTGTAAAATTCTCTTGCAGCACAATTCGCTTGGTTGTGTCTTTCCTCTCTTAGGCTGCTTTGTCTTGTTGTAGGATGCTGTTGAAAAGTTCTGGGTTCATTCCAGGACTAAATGGGTTTCAGAGGTAGAGAGGTACTTGTGCTGAAATAGTAAATTATAGAGATTATTTTTGAATTTCCCTGGGACTGATCTTTTGCTGATGCACTAATATGGATTTCCTCTGGGAATTCCTTTGTAGGTGCTGTAGAAGGATGTATTGCCCAGAGGACTGCTTCTTGTTCTGGCAGATCTCTCTTTCAGAGTCTTTGAACTTTCAGAGTAACTCTTTTTCATAAGTTAACATTCTGTCATTTTTGGGTTTGGATTCAATGTGCATCTTTTGCAAAATTGGCCAAGTACAGGTCATCTGGAAATGTGATGCCAGTTTACGCAGTCATGTGTTGATTGTAATGCTGATGTTAAGAGAGAATGGGGGATGAGGGCTAAGGTGCTGAAGACTTTTCTTACAATCACCATGTTGCAACCCAATTAGCCTGTAAAATGTATTTATTTTGCTCATCTCTGGTTGCTGGATTACAGATTGCAATGAGTTACAGTCCCCTCTTTCTTGACATTTATTTTTATATTCCTATCCAATATATAACACTTAGATTTTTGAATTTTGGCCTTTATTTCCATTATGAAAATTAAAAGATCCACTAGGCTTGGCTGCTGAGTACTCAGTATTGAGAACAGCAGTGACTGTTTTGTCAAGACCTGAAGATGAGGAGCATTATTATTACAAATTTCAGTGCATAATTTTCTCCTCCAAGTCATGTTTCTTTGCATGGAATCATAGTTATTTTCTCCAAGATATTTGGCCCGAGTGCTGGAAGTGACTGTATTTTTGCTGACAAACTAAAACAAAACCCAAATGCTGTTAATTTTTAGTTTTAACAGCAACAGAAATTGTGCCTGAACTAAATATGCAGCACGTAAAATTTGCAAGTTGAATGTTGTGAACTAGTTAGTCTAGAGCTAATGTGTGACTGTTGAGCTGATAACAAAATACATGTTAAACACTATAGAAATTCTTGATTCTTATGTTCATTTAACCAGTAGCTAAGGATGTTAGTGGTGGCAGGGTTTTCATTGAAATAGGGAGCACTTTGAGGGTCACCTATGAGGCAGGAGGCAGTGCCTCTCTAGCGACAGTCTTGGCCTCCTATGGGTTTGGGCTACCAGTTATGCGCCATTTGGTTTTCTTCTGCAGGGTGAAAGGATGCCATTAAGATGGGTAAACGAAGCAAAATAAACTGATGGAACTTGAGTCCTTGAATAAGCAAAACTATGGTTTTGAATTAAGATCATTGTCCAGTGTTATTGGCAGCATTACTTAAATTTTTCTCTGAATGATACAATGTTCAGCAACTAGGAGAATACAATGCTAATTACAGGTCTGATGCTTTCTTTGGCATTTAAGGTATTTTCATTTTCTCAAGGTATTTTTAAACTTACTGCCAATTTCTTACTGTTATGTTGCTCCTTGCATTTTTTTCAAATATAAAGTCATATCAGTAGCACAATCTAAATGGATAAACAATGAGTGATGAGTAGTTTTGAGCTGTTGGTATAATCATGCCAGCTAAGAATATCTTCTGATGATGATTTTCAGTATAAGAGCCACCAAATGAACCTAGTGGTTCTGGCACATGAAATGTGAATGGTATAATGTTCCCTGAAACTTTATTCATGGGGTTGCCAAAGTCATGCTTTTCAAGAATTTTGTAAACTTAAAGCACTTTAAAGAAATATTTGGAGTTCGCAGCAGTGGAGAGTGAATGCCTCTTCTCAAAAAATACGTTGGCTGCTGTTATAGGTCACCTTTTGCCAACAGTTTCTGCAGGAGATGCCAGTTTGGAGTGGACACCCAAGAAATGGGCTCAGCAAAGCACTTTGTCCTGTTCTTGGCTTAAAGCACATGAATAATCCCATTGACTACCCACGTGTGCTTTACTGGGACTGCTCACATAGTGAAAGTTAGGCATGTGTTTAAATAACGTGCTTATTTGGGGGCTCCCTGCGTGATGTCTCCTGGCAGAGATTTGATTTTCTTATGGCAGCCATCACATGACCTGTGCAGGGAACACAGCGGGGTCTGCATTAGCCCTGTGGGCCAAAGCAAAAGGCTATTTCTGTGTCCACCCCCAGTCCTTTCTGCACTTCTCTGGCAACTAATCAGCTGTTTGCTGCCAATTGTGCTCTAGTGTTTTTGGCACCCAACCGCTCCAACTTGCTGTTCATACAAGTATTGAATTGCCTTTGTAAGGCACAGAGTAGGCTTTTCCTTGTTTAAGATTGTATATGTGGTTGTTACGACATAAAAAAAAAGATCATTGCCATAGTTTTCTTCATTTTGGTCAAATGGTGCCCTTTCTGTCAGTGGTCCCATTGAAGTTTATAGAGATGACAGTAGGGGGGAACAACCATTTTGCAGGTCCAAGCTCACTACCCAGAAGGGCTAAATGGAGTTTTTTACATCTGTTGTCTAATGGAAGCACCATTCTTTACTGGAGAAGCCCTGTAAAGAGATAATTTGTGGAAATAGAGCTCTTTCAACACTCAAGGGAGGGAAAAGTTAAATGGTAGGACAGGTTCTTTAAGCTGGTTATTTCAAAACCATTATCTCTGTTGATCCAAAATTGGCTCACTTGGAAAACAGTACAACATGAGGTTAATAGTATGGTTTTTTTCCATCTCTGCCTTCCTTTCCCATCCCCTGCATGCACAAACAGCAGCAGAAAGCCCTGGAGGAGGCATTTCCCCAGGCTTGAAAAGGGATCGGTTGCAGGGGAAATTGCTGTGACCTGTACATGGCTGGACCTGAGCTCCAGCACCCTCTGCCCTCTGCATATTTTCTCCTCCAGAAATACAACCTCAGCAGCAGGTTAGCAGACCTAGAGCCTATAGATAAAAGCAAGTCAGGGTGTTGTAGACAGCAGTTAGTCAGTGACACCAGCAAGCCCAGCACTGCAGCTGGTGATCAATGATGCTCCTTCAAACACAGCTTCTCAAACCTTCAGCTTGCTCTGTACTCATCATGGCTTTTTACCTGCTGTTCAGCCTTTGCTAACAACTTCAATGGAGAGGCCTAGGAAACTCCAAACAAAAGGCTGTTAATTGCAACCTAAAGGTAAAATGAAGTAGGTTTTCTCAGTCAGTTTAGTAATACTATCTGTCAAAGAGCTCTATTATCTTCAGAAACATGCCAGAGGATATTCTTTAATGTGTAATCATCTTAAATGGAGTACTTTTTGATGGAGCTGTGTTTGGGAGAGTGAATGGGGTAACATGTAAGATGAGCAGATGAAAAATAGTATGAGTAGAGTGCTTCACTAGGATAAAAACTTGAATGCTTGCACAAATAACACAGAAGCCCTAAAGTATTGCTGTTAACAGGCTGTAACTATATGTGTGAAATAGATAAACAAGTACTATTTTCACAGACTGTTAGGTAAACAAGTACTGTTTTCACATTCTGTTAGTGTATATGCCTTGAACATATTTCTAAGAGTGTTTGAAGTGCTGTAGTTCCAGTATCATAACAATTTTTAGACCTAAACACTGACGAACTAAGGACTAAACTGTTACATAAGTGTATCAATAGCCTTTCAGTTGGCACATGATAAAATATTTATGAATTAATAGCAAGTTTATTTTCGATGGAATATTCATATTGACAAAAATCCACAGAAAGCCAGCATAGTATCTAAATACTTGATTCATCCCCGTGTATAAATAAAATGTTGAATAGACACACTCTCTTCATATAAAGCACAGGGCTGAACAGCAAGGACCTGTGTTGATTTTCTAGCTCCGGTAGAGATTTCTTGCATAATTCTGGGAAATCACTTAGCATCTCTTTTTCTGCAAGCCAGACCCTGTAATGCTTGCCTGCCTTGCAGAGGTAAAGTGGACACTGAGAAAAAAGGTGGCTGCAAAGCAAATTAAGAATCTCCTATCAAAAGTCAGAACAAATGGTTTCGTTTTGATGAAAGTAATCTGGAGTCATTGCATGTGTCTAATAACTGCTGCTTGTAAGAGTCAGCTTATGAAGTTTTGATTAAGTGGTACTTCATTAGACAGCGCTGTGGCATGTTACTACCTTGCATTTTTTGCCCCTTAGATAAGTAGTAGCATGTGAAAATGTTCCGTTTTTCAAATGAAAGTCAGTTCAAAGAAACATGTAAATGTTAAAAATTTCTCTTGACTCCCGTGATTCCACAAAATTGATTTGGAAGTCTTTCAAGGATTGACTTTCCTCACTCTAAGCAATTGCTGAGAAACTTTTAATTTGATGACTACTGTCCACTTGGGTAGTTCTTCACCTAAGCCTGGAGAGTCTGTTACAGAAAGTGACAATTTTTGAATGACATCTATTCATTAGTACCGAGAGTGACATTTACATTGGAGACTACAAGAACTATTGCTTACAAAGGAAGAGAATATAAAATTCACATGACAAAGGCAAACCAATGAGGGATTCAGCTCAGTGGGAATGGTAACATCTACAAAGGTCAGTGGGATGAGATTTAAGTACAGAGGAAGGAGAACAAGGACGGATGAATCCATAGTTCTTATAATGGTCTTTGATCCCCTGTTCTTCCCTGTGGACATTAGTAGAGGAACTGGGTCCATGAACAGTTTTATTATATACTTGCAAGTGATCAGAGGTTGAATTTAGACCCTTTGTGGAACATTTGTGGATTGCAATGAATCCTTTCAGTTTGTGTGTGTATATCTTTTTCAGTTAAAAACAATCTCCACATTACTGATAGTAATGAATGCTCTTAAGTTATAGAACTTGTTAACTCTCCCCAGGAAAGCTTGCAAGGCATTGAACAGCAAGTGAAACATGCAGACACATCCAACTATTAACTCTCATTTTTCTGCCCTAGAACTGGAGGTAATTTATTTTCTTTTTCTGTTTAGCACTTTCAGACCATGTTAAAGACTAAGTTGAATGTCCTAACTCTTCGTAAAGAGCCTCTCCCGACAGTGATCTTCCACGAACCAGAAGCCATTGAGCTGTGCACCACAACTCCCCTCATGAAGACCCGGACTCACACTGGATGCAAGGTACTCAGAAGTGTAAACTGAAGGAATGAGACTACTGTGGAGGTGTCCCATGTGTTTGTGAGAACTCTAAAGAGCTCAAAGTAACCAACATGGTCATTGCTGTTGTTCTGGAAATTCCATTAACTGCTACTATTACTGTAACGTTTCTGAATCAAAAAGCCATTGAGCATTTCTGATCAGAAATTTTGGGCTTTAGGAGGAAAAGGTTTGGGTTACGTGTCACGACGCAAATTGTGGAGGATTTCTAATAGCCTCTAATAGTGTTTGCTTATTGTAAACACTGGCATTATTTCTGAAAGGGCTGGTGTTGCAGCTTAAAACTAAAGGTTAGTTTGGTTGGGGTTTTTTTCTTTGTTTGGTTGGGGTTTTTAGATAAAAAAGGGAAAAGGGGGACAGGGGACTTAGGTCTTGATTTGGTGAAGCAACAAGATCAATTTGCCCAGTTACATCAAAGCAGAGCTTCTGCAAAAGCTATTCCTCTTTTTAAAAGTTTAATGGCTTTAGAGCCTTGAGTGTGTTCTTCTGTGGTAAGAAACCATATAAAAATAGGAAACAAATCTGCTCTGTTTGCATCTTTTCTTGGAGTAATTTTCCTTGATCACAGAGCTCGCCTGGCCTTGCAAGAGCCATGGGCAGCCTTGCAGACTGAGCTGGGTACCAGTTTGGCCTGTGCTGCCAGTTGGGGCTTGGCAACAGATTCCCCTCACCCAGCCTGGCTGCCAGTTGTAGGGAATATCCACCTGCCCTCAAGGGTCTTAGTGAAAATGGAGAGAACTGGGTTTCAGACTCCCCTGCTCTGTAAAGTGTTAACTCCAGAAGAGCTGTTGCTTGATGCTACGTGTACTGGAGAACATCCAAAGTGCAATTAAGTGTCCTAAACCCCGTCCCTGCCAGTGTGTATACACAAACGCGTGCACACACGCTCTTCCTTGGGGGATCTGATGTGAGTGAGGTGGGGTTGGAAGAAACAGCTTTCTTCACAAGAAATTGTGTTCCCTTGCTTCTTTTGGCATACTGTACTTGGGCGCCTCCAGGTCTGGCACTTCCTCAGCAAAGTTTCTTCTTGGGAAGTGTCACTTCCTGAGCATTTGACTCTTTGCCTGCCACAATAGCCAGGAACAGGACTCTGCTGCTGGGTGTTGAAGGAGAGCTGCCCTGTGCTGATGCAGAGGAATGCAGGGGAGGTGACCCTAAAACGCTTTGTATGGTAGCTCACAGCATCTGCTCTTCCATGGTGATGCTTTTTGTCCTTTATGTTGACATCTAATGAATTTTTAGGGAATATTAGCTATGATCAAAATGGTTCACAAAGTATCTGGCTTTCACCCCCAGTGAGAGAGGTCAGGCATAATAATGCTTTCTGAAATCAGTTTATCTTTGTGAATGTGTATAGAATTTAAATGAAGCTTTTTATTCAACTTACAGTCCTTCATTTGGAAAAGATGAATTGCAGAGAGATGTTGAACCCCTCAGTGAAGAGAATCTCATTCTATATTTAGATCTCTTTTATTTATTCATTTATTTTTCCTGCATTATAACATAGTAGTGCTGACTAGGGAACATCTGCTACCACAACACTCTGGTTTTCCTTCCTGCAGAGTTTCTCCTTCTCCCCTTCCCCTATAGCTAGTTTACCTCCTGTCAGTGCTGGAGTCTTATGATGGTGGTTTTGGGGTAGTGGCCAGGCTGTCTTCAGGGGATTCGGCTGTTGTGATTTTCAGTACCCGCCTTGGGAAGATGATTCCATGTGTATGTTGTTCCTGTGGTTAAGAAATCCTCTCCTGTTAATAATGGAAAGGCTTCAATTTTACCCAGTCTCTGTAGTCACAACCTCTTTCTTTCCCCTCTATTTTCCTGACTAAATGTGTACTTCCTGCCAGCTGTTTATAGGTAATTAACTTTACTGTTCTCTTTCCCCTCCAATTATTAGATTTTTGATACAATAATAGTGTTGCCATAAAAAAGCTAGAATTTTATAATATGAGTTTTTGCTCTGGGGGGTCTGATCTGTTCCTGTTATTCAGGGTATAAGGAAGGAGATGCTGTGGTGTTGCTGGTACCACCAGGCCTGTCTGGTTCTGAGACTTGGGCTTTTCAGGCAAGAGCACAGCATCCAGTTTCTACTTGCTTTCATGAGTCACGCTCTTTTGATCCTTAATCATTTTATTCCTCTCGACTGAAATCCCTCCAATTTTTCTGTGTAATCCCATTAATGAGATAGCATCATTCTTCTGACAGAGGCTCCAGACATCTAATTTTATTGCAGAGTTTTAACATAAGCCTCAGCTGGCACCATCTTGTTATGGGAACTTGACACATGGAATTGCTTTGCTGTTCAGAGGTCTGGGCATTGGTTTTCTGATGTGATTGCTCTTTTACTTGTCCTTTCATCACAAGGTAGGCTTCTCGTTTCGCTTTCATTTGCAGTTAGCTGCTGAATCTTGAAGAAAGGAAACTGTTTTGGTGAGATCTGATCTCATTTAGTAATTCGATGGGATGGTTTTAAGAATAGCAGGGAAATGCCTAGTTTGAAGTAATCTAGGGGGAACCCTCACCAAATCTGGAAAGTTAAACAATTGAACAAATTCAGAAAGCTTTTCTTTCTTGTCCAATTCCACATCTGATGCAACTTTGTTGCCATCATGGTTTCTAGAATATATTTTTTACTTATAGCAGAAGACTTAAGACTCATTCTTTCTGTAACTGCACATCTACAGCTGCCTGCTTGGGTTGCATGTGCTTGTCCTTCCCACTCTTCTAGACTGGTGGGCATGGTTTCCCCAAGCAGGAGAAATGGGTAGTGTTAACACTGATTTGCAGCACAGAGCTTTAGGTGCACACATCTGGGAGTCTGCAGTGCTGCTTGCTCAGTCAGACAGGCTGACTCGGAGGCAGTAGTTCCCAAAGGGCAGCTTCTTGCTCCCCTTGCTCTCCTTTCCCCACCAGCCCTGTTTGCAAATGGGGAGTGACAGCCATGCACCCTGGGATCAGGCTGGTGCGGCCCCACGCAGCAGACAGCCTAAACCAGAGCAGGATTTCTGGGTACAATAAAGTACTCAGCCTCTGTGCTTTTTCCTGGAGTATCATCTGCTTTGTTTGAACCACGGTGTACAGCAGCAGAGAGCCAAGTCCCTGGCCCCAGAGGAGCTGCAGCTTCTTGTCCTCCTTCAGCAGAGGATGCCGATGCAGGGCACTGGGATGCAGTGCCCAGAGAGCTGCCATTTCTCTGGGAGACACAGTTGAGGACCTGGATGGATCCTGCCTCTTCCCTGCAATGGGCGTGGCACTATTGAATGCTGGATCACCAAGGGCTAAGGTTGGCAGCTGCTCCAAAGAATGGAAAAACCCAGCTGGCTTATTGTATACCTGTAAATGGCAAATCTCAGCTTAAGCTAAACCACCCATTCCTAAGGAAAGACAAAAAAGAGTGAGAATAAATCTTTTGTTAGTAGTTGGACCACACTTTCATTCCCAGGTTCCTGATTTGATTTTATTTTAGTAGAGCATATTTTCCATTTGGGTATGAGTGTGATTTAGATGTGTGTATATGAAAAAGCATCCATTCTTGTTCAGATCCTAAGGATTTCAATTAGACTGTGGTTGTCCTGCTTGTAGGTCTTTCCTGTCAAATGGGCTCTCTTGTGTTTCAGCTGGAAACCTCCTTGTTGCTGATCACAACACTAAGTACCACCAGATGGAAATGTAAATTCTGGAGTACCTCTAGAAAATAAGTTACTCTCTACTTAGAAATGCCTGCTTTCTCCATGCCTTTTAACAGATCTTGTTTAAGTTCTGTGTGCTTTATTCTTCCTTAATGTCCAAATCGGCTTATATTGATTCTAATGTTTCTTGATTTCTGTCCCTTTGAGCCATGGTAGGGGCACGAAGGGAGCTGCCTAAATGACTCACTCTCTTCTGCTGTAGCTTTTCCAGGCACTGATGTAGTAATGCAAAAGGACAGAGGTTAAAAATGCTGTCTGCAATTTTTAAAGTGGTGTAGTAGGTTTAAATTTTTTTCCTTTTTATTGGAAGACTTTTCAAAGTGAAGTCAGTGCTAAATAATCAGTAGCTTGCCTGGGTGAGGCAATCTTATCCCTCCAGTTCCCACCAGTGGACAAGCTTTTCTCAGCAGCCCAGGAGGCTAAGAGGAGCATAAACAGTGCAAATAATGGTATTCTTAAGAGTATGCTTTTATGAAATGGGAAAATACATTTTAGTGATACAGTATTTACAGAAATGGTACTTGTTGCTTGCCTGTCTTATTGGATTGACTTGGTGAGCTTATTAATTCAGGCTTTGTGAAAGGTATGATGTGGAAACTTCTGTGGTGTATCTTAGTTTAAGATGAATGAAAATCTTGTTTAAAAATTTGTATAAATGGCATTTGTGTGGTAATGGTGTTTTAAAACCAGGTCTTGTACATACTGATAGAGATGTAAAAGTAGACAAGAAGTAACATAAATAAATGAAGTTTGGTCTTTCAGAGTAGCTTAATAGCTTCACTCCTGAGGCAAAAAGAAAGTGTTTCCTGTACTAAGCTGGCTGCAGGCTTGTGACAACAGTGAGGCCAAGGCCACAGCTGGGCTTCTGCGGCACCAGTGTAGTGTCAGCAGCTGGACACCAAGCTTCACTGGTATAACTCTGGGGCACACCTGATGCTGGTACATGTATGTCAACCTATGAACTGGATTTGGGGTGTTTTCTGGGACAGCGGGCAGTGCCTGAGAGACCCTGACCTGTGCCTGCCCTCCAGTAGCAGCTCTGGCCCCTTCAGCAAAGCCACAGCCTGTTGTCCTTGTTCCTGCTCTTCTCCTGGCTTTGCTGGCTGCTGCCAACAGTTTTCATTTTCCCCCATTTTTCTTCTTTTCTCAGAAGTAGCTTTCACCATTAGAGACAACTCTATCACCTGTGGGCCCTACTAATCAATCTCCATGCATGTGAAATTGTCTCATGTTTTGAGCAACCGTATGTACAGCAGTGTAGCAGAGACTAGAAGTTTGGTCTGCAAGGGAAAAGCTCATAATAAGCTTGTAGGATGAATAGAGAGTAATATTGATTGAGATTTAATTATGATCTTTAGAATTACAATGTTTCTCGTTGGGATACATATTAAAGAAATGAGACATTGTCTTAAAATTGCCCTGCTAGGCCTGCTTCTAATTCCTTGTGTAAGAGAGTCATTTAGGAGTAATGTCTTCTCAGATATTACTGACTATTTTTGGTTTTCTGCCTTGATAATTTTGATTGCAAAGGCCTTGCAGCAGGACTGTCTCTTACCACATACTTGCAAAATACCCCATTTCTACTCTACCCTACATGCCTCTATAGCAAATTTAGTAATGCTATGTTGTTGCTTTTATTGGTCATTGCATTTTTAGAACTTAAAATGTTGTTACTTTTTCCCCTCTAGACCAGACTTTCCCAAGCTGTTTTCTCCAGCATTTCTGGCCTATGCAACCTCTTCCAGTGGTGTCCCATTCTAATCAGCTCAGCCTTGGTGGTGGCCAAATCTGTTACTATTTGAGCATTCAGGGGGACAGCATGCTCCCCATCTGCTGGGCCTGAGGGCCCTTCAGCATTCAGAAAATGTCTAAATTGATGAGCCATCCTCCCAGCTTCAAACAGCCCATACAGCATGGCTTTGGTGGTGGCAATTCCAGCCTCATTCCTCTTCCCCTTCACTGCTCCCCAACCCCTAAGTTTTTTCTCTGGATCGCTGAAGCATGGACAAGTGGCTTCCATCTGCTGCCCTGTAATTGTGTTACTGTTATGGGTTGGTTCTGTGTATCTTCATACTGAATCAGACAAAATGCAACAAGAACACTGTCTCTCATGTCAGTACCCAGAGACCAAGGTGCTCTTTATTGGTTTTATGTCCCGTTGACTCAAAATGGCTGAAAATGTATCCATAGTCTTTCTGGGATGGCAAAATCCAGATGACATAAATGGGTAGTTAAAAGTCTTGTGTTTTACTTAAATTTCCACAAGTAATTTAAAAAGCCTTCTCCTATTGAATCTTTATTTCTCTTTCAGCTATTGAAACCATAGCTGATTGGAAGCTGCACATATTCTTAAAACCACCTCACTTTATTCTTCTAAAACTTAATAAAAGTGCTCTTTTTGCATCCATTGAATGGTCAAGGATGATTGTTTTGAGTGCAGTTGTAAATACAAGTCCTGCTAGCTGCCTGGTCTTCATTACCATTTTGTAGGCCTGTAATATTAAGATGACCCTTAACTCTAATAAAGAAACAAATTAAACAAGTGAGACAAGCTAATTGTACCATCACTCTCCAGCCTGCTGTTTTCCACCATGTTTAATTTGGGTCAGAAGCACAGAGCTTTATTTCTTCTTGCTTTATTAAAGGCCTTCTAGTGTTATCCTTAAGCATTACTTATTTTGTGTTGTGAGCTGAGAGATTGTTTTTCTGCTCCTTTCTCCCCTCATAAAATGAACCAAAAGGACACACGTGAACTCTTGCATGGGGCAAAACTTAGTAGCTTCACTATGTTTAGATATAGTGCTGGTTGGTGAGAGATGCAGAGGCTTTAATGATGTGTTTTCTGAAGGTGAAGTGCATCAAATAAAGTAATAACCCAACAAGTATGCTATATAAAGATGAATTTTTTAAAAACTTTTTATTTGTTTAATGTTACAGAAATGAAAGAAAAAAAAAAGATTAATCGTGAAGCTGTGGAAGAGTAAACTGCTTGCAGAAACCCTGAAACATGACTTTATTGGCTGAATCTTGTTCTAACATTGAAAATGGAGAGTTGCATGTGCTCATTTCTGTTTCAAAACATGCCCATATGGTAAGGTCCTGCCCTGTACCTATGAAGCTGCTGAGAGTTTTGCTGTGGGCTCCGCTGTGAGCAAGGTGGGATGAGCTGTGCAGGACGGCAGCAGCCCTCAGGCAGCATTCACTGCAGGGTGTTTGACACTGGCTGCTCTCAGCTTAAGAAAGAGTCTCTCTTGCATATGATTTTTTTAATTACATGCATGGAAAATCCATTTATGTCAGTGAGAATTTATACTTTAAATGGGTGCAGAGGATCTAATAGAAACATGAAAGGTAGATGCAAGTGCAGAAGGTTGTTAAAGCATCATAATGCTTCATTTCCTGATGTCCAGGAGTCTTAGGTGGAGAATATAAATTGGGTAAAGCAATTGAATTAATCTTTAACTGAGCCTGCTTTAAATAATACCTCCTGCAGTGTTCAGTTTTGCTGTGTTGGATGTATTTTGGCATAACTTTTATTTGCTTACTGGTAAAGTGGCATTTGTAAGAATAATGTATACCAAGAGCGGTGGAAGTTGTGTCTTATATCCTGTCAGATATGTTGGTGGTATTTGTTTTTTCCTTAGCATTTGCATTGGTGACATTTTTCAAGCCATGGTTCAAGTAAAGGGCATCTTGTTATTCAGGAAGTTCTTACATCCCATCTAAAAATGGTCATATATTGCAGTCAGCTTCATATTTCTGCTTTAGCTACCTTCATAGAAGAAAGTATATGTCTGTTTTCTGCATATGGTGGAGCAACCTTGCTCTGAATATATGTATATTAATTAAAGGAAATCAGCTTTGCCTACTTCAGTTTCCTTTTGGATTTTCATTAAAAAAGTGTGTCTCAAATAATTTTAAAGAGCTCCATAAAAAGAATAAGACTGCCACCTTGGGAGGAGAGCACTGGTGTCAGGGAGGATTTCTGGGAGATGCCCTGCATGTTTGCGGCCAGCAGAGGGCTGGAAATACCCTGGGTGCAGGGCCTTCTCCCTGTGGTTCCCCTTGGGTTTGCTTCCAGAGGGAGGGCATAATGTCAGGAAGGTCAGGGAGTGAGTTGGGCTTCATAGAGATGTGTGAAAATATGCTGAAAATAGTTGTGTGTGTGTGTGCACCCTCCCAGGAGGACTGGAGGACTGTGGTCCCTACTTGTTGGGCTGCATGGGAAGGCTTCCAATTGCTGTGGACCATGCAGACAGACTGGGCACCTGGGAAGAGAGGTCTCCCTGCCCCAGTGCTGACAGTCTGTGTTGAGGGGCTCTCCTCAGTTCCTCGGAGCAAGGCTCAGGGTCCCAGGCTTTGTCTGTGGAGAGACCTGTTCCCAGCACTGCTTTGTCTTGCATGAAGAAATAAGAGCAGAAAGGTTGCACCAGGTAAGCCAGACTTTGCTCGGATGTATGTGTGTCCAAGCCCGTTTTCTTTGGCAGTAGACTGCCTGAACAATAGGATCCCCTTGAAAATGCAAGGATATAAAAAATCACAGCATCCATTGGCATGTTATGGTTTGCTCCTCCCCTTGGTGGATGTATTTTATCACTTGCACAACCATTGTGTACATTACATTTCTTCTTACTGCTGTAGTTCTGCCCTTGTAGTGGATGCATTGGGTCCCAGTGAAGAAAGTGGGTGACAATGCATGATATGGAGCCTGGGAAAACGTTTTTAACTTAAACAGAAATCCCTTTGGTTGGAATCTAGCGCTTCCTTTGGCTTCAGAGCTTTGACGTTATTAGTTGCCTTGATTCAACGAAAGCTTGAATTGGAAGTCATTGGCCCTTGGTTTTGTTAGCAAAGGGTATTTATCAGCAGAAGTCACCTAAATCAAACCTCTTAGTGTAAAACAAGGCACTAAACAGTTTATATTTCGTTTAGTTATGGAAGAGATAGTGATTGGCATTCAAAGAGCACTGTGTAAAATCCCAACATACAGGAATTAAAAATGCTCTCTGTGACTTGGTTAAGAACAAGCACTGTCTGTTCTTGAATTTCCACCCTTGCTTGTAACAACAACTGGGAAACTTGTGAGGTACTGAGGAGGCCAGACACTGTGCAGGTGAATGCCCAGTCACTCTTTACTGTGTATGATTTGTACTTCTCTAGTATTTCTGAACCAGGAAGATCCCCAAACCCCTTCTAAAACAACTTTGTTGTCCCCTGCTGTTCAGCTGCCGTTTCTCTGCCAGCCCTGTTTGCAGAGGTCAGATCAGCTTCCCAGAGCTCGGGGGAAGGCTGTGTGGGCACGCTGTGCTGTGGATAAAATACACAAGGAGAAAACTGAAAAAGATGATGAGAATTAAAATGCATACTTTTATTAAGTAGTAATGCATTGAATGAAGGTACTAAAAAGCAATATATATTAATGAAATTCCTTTGGTATACAAAGCTCCACAGAATACTTCTGTATCTTGAAACACAAATGTATTTTTTTTGGTCAGTTTTAGAAATACCACTTTTCAGGGTACTTGGAGCTGTTGTTTAATTATAGCTGTCTTTGTAGGAGATAACATACCAAAATAGTTTTCTCTGAAAGAATATTTAAATATTCAGAACCAATTTAATCTCTCCACAGCAGGAAATATTTAAATTTTGAAATTCTAAATTTACAGAATACCTTTGGAGATAATCTTCAATTACACATATATACAATGTCATATAGCTTATGCCAGTAAGTTCAGGCTTTTGCAGTCTGGCACAAAGCCAGGACACCAGTGTGAAGCACAGTGGCAATTGCAAGGTCCTAGATAGCTACAGATGTGTCAGGATATTTATTTTTTTATGCTGTAGAAAATACTGTGCTCATTGCAGTTGTTCAGGCGAAGCCTTCTGGTCATAGGAGCTAATTGCTTCCATAATAATTAAAGTTCAAATATCTAAGACCTAATAGCTTTAGACATATAAAAATTAAAATGAGATTGAAATTTATTATGTTGGTTACGCTGAGCAGATGCTGCAGTCACTGTCAATTGTTTTGTTCTAGTGTGTCCTTGAGAAATATTTCCATCTTCGTGCGGCTATTGCAATGTAAGGATGGAGCTGTGGTTTGTGTTGATGGAGAACGCAGGAAGCTGCTGCTTCTCCATGGCTCTCGGGGCATTAGGGACCCTGCTGTGAGCTGGCTCTTAGGAGGAGGAGGCACCCTTCCTTCATAGCACATGAAGTTATTCTTTAACAGAAGCAAAAAACTTCTGGTTCTGCGGTTGTTGCTCCCTCGTATTGTTGCAATGGGCACCTCCCCACTCACCAGCATGAAATGTGCTGGGAGAGGTGTTGGCAGATCTTTTCAGATGTGCTTTTTCACAACAAAGGCATGTGTGCTTATTCTGTGAAGGTATTCTGTGTGGCTCTTCCCCTGAAGCCATGGATATTGTTCCTTTGATTTCCATTAGAATACTGCAAAATTTGCATTTGGCACTGGGTACCCACTGCTCACACTAGTTTGAGCCAACATGAGCCTTCTTGGGAATTTGTAATCTCTGCTTACAGCTGTACTATGCCCAAACTCAGCAGTACTTATTTTGGGGCCAGTCCTCTGTGCTGAAAGCTTCCCACTGGAGCACATGAGATCGGCAAGCAAGCAGGCTGAAATTGGATTACAGATCCGTTCTCCTGCAGATGAGGTACCCGTGGCCATGTCCGTAGGTGCACAGGCTGCCGGAATGTAGATTAATGTTGCAATCCAAAATGCTTTATGTCATAAGAGAAAAGAAGGTCCTTCGTGCCACATCTGTTTCTATTAGTTCCAGAAGTAATCCTGTTCTCCTTGTACTGTTGCAATATAGTCTGCAATGCAGTGTGATGTATAAATACATTAGCTCAGAAGAGAAAAATTTTTCCATTCCAGGATTTGGATGTCAGTGTCTGAGACTAATGGCATCTTTTATTTATTTCGTTAAAAGATTTTTTTCTTTGCGTAGTTAATTAGAGGTTCATAACAATAACCATCACAATGCTTCTGGGCAACTTTAAGGCCTGATGCATGTTATCTATAGCTGATCAATTACCTTTATTGTAAACTATGGTGAATATTTGACTCCAGGCTGGTGGGTAGTTCAGTAAGCTTTCTTCTCTGAGACTCTAGGTTGTGTAGGGATAACAGGTGCAACAGAAGCATGAGGGTGTTTTGTTTGGTTTTTTATTTTTTCTCTAAGAAAGGAAGAAAGGAGACAGATCAAGTTTAAAATTTACAGTCTGGTTTGGAAAATGAGTGAGTACTCCTAGGTTAAGAACCTCCCTTGTATTACTAACCCAAGAATACCTGGTATTCACCTATCGTCATTTCACAGCAAGATCCTATTAAATGATAAATATTGCCACAGAAGTAAGATACTGAATTTCACAGCAGTGTAAATTTGGAATTAAGTTTATCACGTTTTATCAGTGAATGAAAAACTAATGTTGAATTGGTAGTGCCCTGTTAACTTTGATGGAACAGAATATCTACCGACGGTCTGCTCCATCCCTTTTTGGAAGCTGATGTTTATTTGCCTGTTAGATATTAGGGTTGCTTTCTAAGTGCTAGAGCATAGCACACTGAGGAAAAAGAATTACTGAGTTAATCAGCTAGGCCATGATGACATGATCTTTTGATTAAAGTGCTCTCAAGATTTAAATGGCATAGCAGTGACCTACACTTTATAATCCCAAACCTGAAATGTAGATAACCTTACATTCAATAGATGTCCATACACAAACATTTAAAGTAGAAGGAAACTAACTTAAATGAGCAAATTTTGTAAGATGAGAAAGTTAAAAGTGTCTTTATAACTGTACTTTATAAAGTTCACTGAATATTCATTGAACTGTTTCCTGAGAAAGATTTGTCAGTGAGTAGTTATTTTATGGGATTTTTTCAATCCTTGGGGACATGCTTTATTTCAGTGTTTGTTGTGGGTTTGCCCATCCCCCAATTTATTTTTCAAAAGGGGGGAAAGCAAGTTTCAATTAAATTAATTTCTCCAAGATTAGAGAAAGATTTTCCTAAAGACTGGTACAGTTGAGTAGTAAATTGGGAGAGATGATAAGGAAATTAGAAAATGAGATAAGGTAAGATAATATACACGTGTTGTGATTATTTTGAGAATGTCATTGAAGTTGATTCTGAGTGTTCTCTGGAACAGGATGAGCAGAAAACAAACTGGTTTTAGTTCTTTATGGAAGCTGCTTTTTTGACTGAATTATATGTAGGCTGGGAGTAATTCCCCTGTGCTGATGTCTGACACATTCTTACAAATAGTGCAATAATACACTTCAGCTTTGTCAGCTGTATGTTAACCACAGTGGCCAGAAGCCCCATGGGAATTATCATTAATGGGATGCAGGTTTTGGGTTGGCTTTGCTATGGTATAAATTGGCATACTTCCTTTAACTGAACTGCCATGCTAAGTTACATCATTTAAGAATCTGGCATTCTAGTTTGACATGTGGCTTGGAGTTCCTATTGATTGAAAGCAGTCTGTTAATAAAATCAAAGTAATTGAATACAGCCTATGGGAACCAGTGCTGTTTGTCATTTGTTATTAGGCAGAAATGTTAAAAATATTAAGTAATTCTTGAAGTTATTTTATGAAATAGTGTAATAGTAATTTAAAGAAAGGTGTGTTTTCACCCCAGAGCTTTGCCTTGAGTTACATTTGCAGGCCTTCATATGAGGCCAAATAAATTGTGTCACTCTGCATTCCTAAATGGGAAAAATGATGCACATCTAAGAAATGTACTGTATATGTAATTTAAGTTTGGAACAGTTTACAGTGCTTCCTTATAGATAAACGGAATGACTTTAATTACCAGTGACTTACTGATGAACTGCTGTAAGGTTTTTGTTCTGCAAGACTTTCCTTATCTGCGTATATAAGGTTTTGTTCAATGTTATCAGTTTTATGCAGACAGCGTGTGTCTTCAGGGTGGCACTTGTCCCAGAGCAAGGGACTGGTGTGTGGCTACTGCTGTAGCTGTGCTCTGAAGGGGGTTTAACACGGGGCAGTGTGTGTCAGCTGGAGTGGGAGGCACATCTCTAGAGACAGCCCCATGCCGTGGTGCCTGTGCGTGTCTGTGCATCCCAGCTCCTGGCCCTTCCACCAGGTGAGCTCAGGGGCCACGAATGGCACCCCAGCAGCCGCTGAGCATTGCTGGGCAGGGTGGTGCCTCTTGTGGAGCTTCTTTGAGTGGTTACAGCCCCCAAGCAACTCGCTGGCCTGACTGCCCACCCAGCCCTGACTGGCCTCATGCTGCCTCATGCTGCCGTGGTGCTCCACTGAATGCTCTTGGGCATGTTTACCTAAGGTGCAAATGTGGCCTTTTTAAAATTGTTTTGTTTGTGGGCCATTAAATAAAAGATGTGCAGGAAAACACATGATGGGGTTTCTATGTCCTGGTCCTGCTCAGCAGCTGCAGCTGTGTCAACTTTTCAGGTTCTGTGTGTGGTACTCTGACATGCAAGTGAGCCTGGGTTAAATAAGTAAGTAATTAAATAGGAATTGATCAGGCCTCAGATTTGGGATATCCGTGTGCCTCCATGGGATGCTGACTACACCGGTTGGTGACGGGGCTGCCCCAGGCCCAGCATGGCTGTCACCTCCCAGAGCCATTCCCTGGGCTCTGCCTCAGGGCTGTAGTGGGGCTATCTGCTGTTCCTTGGTGGCTGCTGGCCATGTTGAGTCGAGCAGGGATGTTATTTGTGTGTTCTCTACATTCAAGTGACTCCATCCTTTAGGGCCAGGTGGCCCCTGCTGCTATCTGGGTACGGAGGAGACTGAGGACGTGTCTGGCTTTGTCCTGGGCTTCGAGGGCCCTTGCTGGCCACTGCTCTCTGACTCAGGGTTCTGACCCTGGCCCTGGCAGTGCCCCCAGCTGGGGGCCAGAGCCAGTATGGGACAAGTCCCAGGGGTCCCATGTGTGCTCCCAGGTGTCTCAGCATCCCCAAAATGGGCACCTGCCTGTGCCTGCGGGCTATGGGGTGAACACCTGCAGCTTTTCCGAGCCTTTGTCGTATTGATAACTTAAGCCAACAGCAGTAAGCCCTTCCTAAGTAAGCAAAAGCTCTCTGGTGTGGATTTGGGTGGAGAGGTGGCCTGAGCAGCCATCCCATTCCTTAGATCCCCCTTCCTGTCCCTTTTAAGGACACTTGCATGTGACAGTAAGGCTGAAATCAGACATTGGTGACTTGTGGCCCTTTGAAATAGTCTCAACAAGAGTATATGCAGTGGGAATTAAATTCCTATCATTCTGAACAAAAGGGTTGCAATTTGAGTCCTTCCCTGTGGCACCAGAGGACTCTCAGAGAGTCTAGTGTGCAACCAGAGAAGTTTAGGTAATTTATCCCCCGGACTTGGTAGTGTGAGCCTTGTGAACTATCATGAGGCACTCTTGCTGTCTCTTTAGATTTGTTAGCGTGCCCTCATTTTGCAGCCGAGTCCTCATGTTCTGCCTGTGGCTCAGCTGCATGATGGGGGCCTTGCTGGGGATGGTGAAGAGCAGGGAGGGAGGAGCAGGCTTGGGATGGTCAAGAGCCCTGTTTGATGTTTGCACTGCCAGGCAAATGGCCAAAGGAGGGGCGTCTTTCAATCAAATATGATAACATTGCAACATATTTCATAGGATTCGTTTTATTCAGGTAGCTCCTCTGTAAGGTAGTGAATTTAATTTTGAAGTGAGACATAGAGACAATGATTACAGAGATCTTTGCATTATTTTCCCCCCTCTTTGAATTAGATTGTGTTTGTTCTCCACTAGCAACTACCTTCATGGCAGTATAAGTACAAGAGGTTATAGAAGTTCATGATGTTTCTCACATTGTAGCAGCTTTCTGCATACCAACCCCTTTGCCCTTTTGACTACATGAAAAACTATCAATGTATCAAACAGGAAGATTTAAATAAGTGCTGTTAAGGTCCCAGACACTCATTCCAGAGCTTCAGTTTCTTAAGAGCTGTCTGAACTTTACTTTATGTGCAGCCACACAGTCATGCCAACTAAAGTCCTGCTAATTATTTTGGAGACATTTTTGTATGATGTGTCTTGAGAAAAGAGTCTGAGCATCTGTGAAACAGATGAAGTGAAAATTCCTCTGGCGTCTATCAGCAAACATAAGCAGGTGGAGTATTTCCAAGTTTCTGCAGCTGAGGGAGGGGCTCCAGAAAACACGATTGTTTGCAGCACAGAGGGAAAATGAAATTAAAAATAATTACTTACGTATCTTCATTTGATGCTGCCTTGTCATATAAAGCCAGTTCGGGAACAGCAACTTACTGCTTCATTTTAAGGGCCATTGTAAATTGATTGTCAGGTTTTTCTAGGAAATGAACAGGGCACTGCAGACTCTAAGATGCAAATTGCTGAATCTAGAATTGTGCAATGAGCAAATAGAGCTCATTTCTCAGTTTGAGAGGTGTTAAAATGTTTACACTTATTGCCTGTGCAAGGTTATTCAAGGTAATTTCTGAACTACATTGCTATATCAATCTCCTAATGGAGTATTCCTGAAAATCAAATGGTTTGTATGTTTTAAGGCAAACCCCAGGAATTTAGAAATTAAAAAAATATGCCGCTGGTGCCCACGAAAGGAAATGTGTGTGGTAAGAAGCTGCTTTTGCTGCCCAGGATGAAAGGCCAGCTGGCATCAATTAGCACTTTATGCACATGCACTTTTATAGAAATAATTTTTACTGAGCAGATCTCAAAGCCTTTCAGTGCCACTTAGTTAATCCTCCTAACAATCCTGGGCAGAGCTGCCCCATTATACACATGGGCAGACTGGAAATTGGGGAGGTTTGAGTGACTAATCTGTAGCTGCAGAGTGAATCAGTTCTGTCCCATCTTATCTGTCTTTGCAAGGCAGTGCTAGCTTTTCTCAGAAGGGAAACCAGAGAACAAGTTACAGCAATGGTTATGTGGTATGTTTTAGGATATCCTCCATAAAGCACTGCCTTTAAACGGTGTATAGGATAGAAATAAGATTTGCTTATTACATGAAGGACAACTACAAAGGATTAAGTAATTTGTACAATAATTGACTTCTCTACTTCAAGTTCATTGTTGATGTTTTTGTATAACTGCATAGACAAAGAATGACATTTCCCAGTACATGAGAGAAAGCCTTGCTGTCTTTTCAAGGAGAGACTAGAGTTTTAAAAAAGAAATGCTTTCTTCTTCTAAGAGCATGACTATGCAAAAATGCAGGCATGCTAAATTCCACCCAGGGTGTGAAATGAGCAAATGTCCTTCACTATTTTCTCTGAAGTTTGCACCCACTTAAAACAAGCTGCTGCCTGTTTTCCGTTGTAGTCTTTAAGGCCAAGAAAGTGCAATTAAAACGTGCAAATATGTGGCTAACCCAATAGTTACTCAGTGGTGTGATCGGACACTTGGATGAGAGCTCGGACACTTGGATGAGAGCTCGGTACCTTTCTTTATGACTTTATTGTGCGTGGGTTGTTGGTCCCTGTCTCGTGTGGGGTGGGGAGGAAGTGTGAGGGACTCCAGGCTGTAGCTGAGAGGAAGATGTCACAAATGTCGTCTCTAAAGCACTGGGTCTTTCTCGATGAGATTCCAGGGTGAGGAGGAGTTTAACTTCTTTTTTTTCCCCTCCCCCAGGAAGGTTATTAAAAATGAAGCAGGGAATAAATAGAAAAAAAGCTGCCTAGTTCCCTTGTATCTCATGCTGCTGTGGAAATAACACAGTAAATAGACAAATTATCCTGTAGTCATGCCTGACTGTAGCCTCAAGATATGAAGTGTTTCTTTATTTCCAGCTGACAGGAGGTATAAATGAGGATCATCACTGTGAATGAGCCGGAGATGCCCTGTGGTTTAACCCTGCATTTGGTTAAGCTGGTGTGTTGGTTCACATCTCAGGGCTATCTTTTCAATTAGTTCTTCCAGAGCTGATGAGCTGAATAACGTGAAATGTATTAGGGGGCTTGTGCCAGGTGATGATGAAAGTGCTGCCTGGTTATACAGATATTAAAAGATATTTTTAATAGAGTGCTGTATATTTATAAGCAAATTCCCTATTCATTTTAGAGCAGTATAACTCCACAGCAACTACACTAAACACATAGAATTGCTCTGATATCCCCCCACTGCAATATAAAGCACAGTTGTAAGTTCCTCCAAGATGAGAGGAGTGTTGCATATAAAGCCAACTTACATTTTGTGTAATATAGGAAACATATTGTTCATATTCTACCAAGTGAAATCTGTTTTGGATTTCTTTTGCTGAGGGTCCAGATCATATAAATGATTGCGGCCATTGCTGTATAGCACAAAGCAAGCCATGGTCTTTTCATGTCTGGAACAGTTCGACATAATCAAAATGTATATAAGATATTTAAGATGCTTGTTCAGCATATAAAAAAAGCTATGGCTCAGGCTGCTATTCCCAACTGTAAAATTCAGATGTCTTAGTAGAAAATGAAACTTCTTAAAACAGCATGCATTCCTCACAGTTAATATATATTAACTTTATCCAGTGTTTCATTCTCTCCCTTCTAAACATAAAAGAAAGGTAAGATAGCGTTGGCTTGAACTGTTGTTCTGATCCTCTTATAAAGTGTGAATAATGCCTATATCCCTGA
Organism: Aleadryas rufinucha; assembly: GCA_013397815.1. Taxonomy (NCBI): domain Eukaryota; kingdom Metazoa; phylum Chordata; class Aves; order Passeriformes; genus Aleadryas; species Aleadryas rufinucha. The sequence continues at coordinate 72,618 of VZTH01006739.1, read as the reverse complement.
CTTTTCCCTGGGTCCAGTTACCTTGCACACCCATCACTGGTTTGGGCAGGAGATGGGAGTGAGAGTGGTTGAAGGTTTCACAGTGTTAGAAGTGTGTCCCTAAAATCTTCTGTGCCAACCACCTCTTATGTTTAGATTTCAGATTTTCCATGTCTGTCTCTGAGCTACTTTGTAGAGACTGTAGAAAAAAACTAGGAGAGTGATTATGCTTGGCTCTGCTGGATAGATAGCAGAACACTCTGGTGTTGATACCATGAGTAAATCCTCATGGTTTCCTTGTGGTGAGAAATGAAGTTATTTAATTTTTTCAAAGTTTTGGTTAATCAGAATGGATTTACCTGGTTCACTTCAACATGTAGGGGTGACAGAAGTGGACACTGACCTTCCCTCCCACCCCTTTTTCATTTTTTTTGGTAAGACAAACAACATTGTATTTACCTCTGCCTACAAGCACAAAGTTTAATCATGCTTCATGTTTTTTTCTGGGGGTCAGATATAAACAGGAAAGGTTGTATGCACTCAAGAACAAGTCCAGTTTACTAGGTGATATTTTTAGCATCCCTCAAGACAACTAAAATGGGAACTTGTCTCAAAGCAAGTCAAGACTGTTTTTGCAGGGCTGTGAGAAATATGGAATGCAAGTAGCATTGTCTGGAAGTGTTACTTTCAAGTCCTTTAACAAGTTCTCCAAAAGATTGGCTCAAACAAACAATTTTCCAAATTATTTTGTTTTTAAAAAAACCAAAATAAATTCCGAACCTTGTAAGGATTTTTTTTTTTAAGCCCACAGAATTAATATTATCTTGGGGCCCTTTTGTTCCTCTTTGCAGAGTACCATGAAGAAAATCAGTTATTGCCTTTATTTCACTGTCATTTACTTTGGATTGAGCCAAGATTGATTGCTTCTCTGCGATATTCTGCTCTAGCAGCAGTGGAGAGTATGAAGCAATCAGTTTAGTCCTGATCTTGGTTGTCAATGGATGTAGATTCAATTAAGTCAATTTATTTGTATTTTTTCCTGTTCATACAGTCAGTTCCCCTGCTCTCATTGTCTGAAAGCTGCTTTTTTAACCATAGTTTTAGATTTTTAGTCCTGTTTGAAGTTCATGATGATTATTCCTTTGATATTGGTAGTAGTTGGATTTGGCTGAAGGGTACTATTGCATTTTATGACTCTTGTTTGTTTTTTCCTTTTTTATCTTTTAAATAGCATACCTTTGACCAGCAGATTGCTGACCTTGGCATTTTTTAAAAATATTAAAAGAAACAAAAATAAATTGCTCATTAAAGCTGTTAAAAGAAGAAGCTGCAAAGCAGAGAGAAGGGAGTTTGAGAATTCACAGTGATTGGATACTTCTTGTGGTACTTGTTTATTTTTTGATATTTCTGTGTGCAGAGAGGCTCAACAAGCACAGTAGTGGTTGTTTACTGGTGGAAATACCCCAACTGTGGTTGCAAGGGAGTAACTGCATATACAGGCAGAGCCAGTTGATGTTTGTGTATTGCATGTCCTGAGTAGTCTGTGGAACAGAAGCTATAAAAATGGCCTCTTAGGTGTTCCTTTCCAACAGTTTTTCTCACTCAGAGGAAATGTTTTTGTTCTTTTGTTATATATTTTTATACTTATTTGCTTCTTGGCATTCAGTTCCCCATAAAATCAACATCTATGTTTAAAAATATTTTTTTCAAGAGAGGTTGTCATAAAACGCATATGGTTGTGATGGTATTCATTTAAAATTACATGTTCCAAAAGATCCCACAGAGGTGAACTCATTTGAGAAATAGTCTATCTTCATATAATGGAACATATGTTTATCTAAAGAATGTTGCTGTCTGGGGATATTACCAGTGAGAGAGGCAGCAAAAGTGAAGGATCATTCCCATGTTTGGAGGAGTGCTTTTGGGTTTGTGTAAGCCTGTGGTATGTGTTTGAGATATATGGAAAAGTACAAGCATTTTGGCTAGTCCAGGCTTGCCTCCCCATTACCTGTATGGGCTGAGATATTTGTGTCTCATTTGCACTTTGCATACATGGGGTAAAACAAATGGACCGGATCATCATCTTGTTCTCTATTTGACCTCCAGCAGTGGATGCCATGAAGAAGGAGAAACTGAAAAGTAAACGAAAAGACATTTGCGTGCACCTGGCCGATTGCTCGGTGTCTAAGGGGTGTGGGATAAATCCTGATCTCAGCTGGTGATCATCTTATGAATCCTCTTATCCTTCAAGCGTGAGATTTGATTACCTCAGGTCTTTCTGTTCATGCTCACATAGCTGTAAATATAACACCTGCTGTGTTACCTAACTTTGTAAAATTACCCATTTTATAACCCTTTGACCAAGGGGGTACACTTGGTTAAAAGAGGGAGGGAGCCTCTTTGTCTCAGCCAGTAATGTCAGGCCAGACAAAGTAAAAGTGATTTTTCCTGCTGTGACCTCTGCAAAAGCTCGGAGACTACATCTGTTATGCACTCTTCCTGAGGCAGAGGTGTTCTGCTCTGCCTGTGCTGTTCCCAGTATAGTATATGATGCATACATGACAATAAAAATATATTCAAAATTAAGCAGACCAAAATGACTGCAACTGCTGGTGATCTTGTAAATTGTTCAGTCATGCAGTCTGGAGGGTGAGTCTGAATGAGAGATGCACTCAGATCAGGGCTGAGATATTTGAAATACCTCTGAATCCTCTGTGACTAGCAGAACATGTAGAAGGATACTCTTGACCAAATACCTTCTTGTTCTTAGTGAGTGCTTAGATTATGGGTTACAAAATAAACTTTAAATCCTGTGCATTTGAAACCTGATTCTCTGTATCTCTCCTTGAATGTAATACCTACAGAAAATGTCATTTGAAATGCAAGGGCAATTACAAAGTCTTGCTTGCAGAAGGGAATATCGTAAATTATTGATAAATGACTGTAGGCATATAGGTTGTAGACATAGCAATCCTTACTGCCAGTCCTGAAATACAGCATAGTTCAATTGTATTGTGCAGTAAATTTATGCAAATTAATTGTCTCTCATACTGATGAAAGCTGTTTTCACTCTGGGCAAGATGACACGACTCTGTTTTTTCCTCCCCTTCCTCCACCCTGATTTCTGGGCACACACTCTCATTGTTTTTTTCCTTTTTCCCCTGCAGTCCCTCTCTGTATTCCAGACGAGGAACCTGTTTTTAATTTTCATGTGTCATGTCTGTCTCATAAAACACACACACTGGATCATATGACTGTTGTGCAATATTAGAGGGCTGCTGAAATGAATATCACGTAGAAGGCCTTGTAAAGTCATCTTGAAATAAAATGTACCAAGTTTCAATTTTGAAAGGGGCAATAATTCCATGCATATGAGAGAAGATAACACTGACCATAAATAACAAGTACATTTGAAAACAGTCCTTGTAGCTTTTACCCCAGTCACTGTCACATGGGCAAGTGTATTAGGGGGTGCTGTCTCAGCCCCTCGAGGGGAACATGGTGGGATGGTTCTCCTGCTCTGCCATGGGCTGTGTTCAGCATGGTGGTGGCCCCTGTGCCGTGCCTGGAAGAAATTGGCCATCCAGCACTGACCCAAAGTGTCATCTTTGGATCACAGGCAGGGTCCAATTATGAAGCAGCTACAAATAAGTTATGTTGTTCTGCCATGTCCTAAGGCTCTGCGTGACTAACCATTTAATAAGGTTTTATTTTGCATATGCAGTGTATGAGTTCAGTAATGCAGTTAAGAAGTCCGTGGGAATTAGGCAAGGGAAGAAGATCCTTCATGGATGTTGGCTGTAGGCTTAAGTATGTAAGGCTTGTGAATCAGGGACACCACTGTGTATTTCATTCACTTTTGCAGTCAGTGCTGCATTTTTTTTTTAGTGGCTGCAGCAGGAATAATTACAGGAGTTTTAAATAAGTGGTCCAGATGAAAGCATGTGTTTGCTCCCAGTCACTTGTACAATAATGCACTTCCTAACGTGAGATCCCAGAGGGCGGTCTTACAGGTACACACACCTCCACTAGGTGGAAAGCTGTGGGGATTTTAATGGTGTGTGTTGCTGCTAAGTTGCCAGGCTGATCTGGAAAGAACTTGTTTTCGTAGGAGTCCTGCAGCATCAGCTCCACAGCACCTATTGCAGAAAGACCCAAACTGTTTTCAGGCTCTTTTCTCTGGAAAGGGCAAATTGGAGGCAAACCCAGACCCTTCTCCTCCACCCTCTTCCCTGCCCCTTAGCTGAAACAGCACAGCAAGGAATCAAGCTGATGATGAAGGGTGAAAGAACAAGGGAAACTGTAAAACATGTAGGATTTATAGAAGCAAAACCCAATCATTTCTACGTAAGTACGAACCTGTTGTGCAAGGGCTTTAGACACAGTGAGGAACAGGAGTGTAGCTATTGAGTGTAGGTGTGGAGGGAAGGGGCTCTGCAGCTACGTGACGACTGACAGAACATCATCATTTTGAGATGACTGTTTCCTTCAGGATAATTTCATATTCCTGTCCTACAGAATATAAATAGTGGCAGGAAGGAGTTCACAGAGAAGTCTGTTAACCTGGAGCACATATACAGAGTCTCTTCTTGTCACTGCTATTATTACACACATCTGTCTCATTTGAGAAACTATCCTTTGCTTTTCTTTTGTGCTGTGTTTCTTGATTTGCTGTCATCTGAGTGTGTTGAATTATAGATGGCTTTCATGAGTGGAATAACAAGGGATGGACAGCAAGGGCACCCACACTGTCACATTGCTTCATTTTTTTTCTGACTTGACTTTCATGGTATTAAGTTGGGTAAGGCCTGGAGGGGCTGGAGGTCAGCAGAATATGCCCTTCACATCTGACATGTCTCCTGAGTTTTGGTTGGCTCCTGTATTCTAACAAACTCTTGCTTGATTAAAATGGCTGCTAGGCCATTCCTTGCACCTCTCCTTTGGAGATTGTCCATTTTGCTTTCAGATTGAGGGCAGAGGTGTGAAAGTGCCCTTTAGTGCTTCTGGACATGCATACCAGAAGCAAGAGAAACATCATGACCTTCCAAATTTGTTTTAAAGGTCACTCATTTGGTGCAGAATTGCAGTCCTGTGGTACCAAGGGTAAAAGCATCTTGCAGTGACATAGCTTGGAGAGCTGGGGCTGCCTAAGCAGTCCATGGCTGAGGGTGGCTGTTGGTGTGGGCTTTACAGATAATTTCACGGTATTTCTTCCTGGCTTGCACCAGCCCAGAGGGCTGAGCTGTTTGTCTCCATGCCGGTCCCTGCTGAATACTGCACTTGCCAAGGTTGGCACCCAAACACACTGCAGAGGCAGAGACAGGAGGTTTTTAAGATCACATCTCATGGTCCTGAAAACCTCTTTAAACCACTAAATTTTTGGTAGTTCTTGCTGGGCAGTCTCTTAGAGGAGAGAAGTGCTCAGTGAAAAATACTGTCTGGGCAGGAAATGCTGATTGAAACACAGCTTGCTTTATGGAGCTACCACAGTAAGGAGGGAGGGAGTCTTCGTGCCATTTGGTGGAAGCAATTGTTCATCAAGAATAGGAGGTTTTGGTTCTTAACGTGCTGCTTTTTTTTTTTTGTTGTTGTTGTTGTTGTTGTTGTTGTTGTTGTTGTTGTTGTTTTTTAAAGAAAGACTGATGTACTGTGCTCTGAAAAACCAAAAGCCAACAGAAGGGTCATGACTCTGTCTTCTCCCTCCTCTCCAGGTGCAGGAGAGGAGGAGGGAATGCGGCACACAGGTTTCCAACCGATCAGAACACGGTATAGCAGCTGCAAATGCTTCGCTGTCAGGTGGAGAGGTAATTTCAGCACTCCTGTGTGCTGATGTTTTGCAAACTGCCGTTGTTTCAGAGGCACTTTTTCCACATGTGCATACTTGGAAAAAGCAAAATATTTTTACTTAGGATTCCTGGATTCCCCTTTGAGCCTCTCGTGTTGTACTGAGATTCTTGGACTTCTTTAGGCTTTTTGTAGAGTTTCTTTGCATTGACTCAGAGGAAGATTCCATATATGTGGTAGCAAATTGTAATCTGACAAGATGGTATAAACCTGGAGTTGTTCCAGCACAGTAACTGAATCAAAATCTGAAATGGAATTACACTGCTATTTCTAGATCCTTTTCATGGGTTTGTTCTATTTTGCTTTGTCTTGCACTGTGTTATGTTTTAACAGTGCCCAGAATAAAAGAGATTTGTTTTTATGGTGAGTATTTTTAGAAAAATTATTACCTTGACTAACTATTGTTGCATCTGGGTCTGTGTTACATATGTGGTACTTTCTCCATGCTACTCCTGCATATAGCCAAGGACAGGAGTATGGACATGGTACCGTGCCCATGGTGAGAGCTGCCCACAGATAGAGCATCTCTGCCTATTCTTGGGCATTTTCTTCCATTTTCTCTTGCTCTGGAGTTTTGCTTTTCCGGATAAGTGGCCATCATATACCTAGAAAAGGTAGTGTTTGCAGGCTGCATGAATCTATGGTGATGCAAACCTGCAGAATAGCTTCTTTTAGAGTACCTTGTATTATTTCTATTTCAACATGTTCTGGCTGCTGGAAGATGCAGGTTGCAAATGTGAGCTGCCAGTTCTCTATGTTCTTTGGCATTCAGTGTTGGATCATGGTAACTAACCAACCAATTGCAACCACATTTAGAACTCTCCTTTTTGTATTTTTTGTTCCTTTTCTTTCCTTTCTTCTTGTTTCATTTCCCCAAGCTGTGGCTTAAGCATGGCCATGGGTCACAATGGTGTAATTGCTTCATCCCAAATCACTGGGATGATGCTGTCGGGTTATCCAAAAGAACAGACTCTGGTTGGCTTGACTGTAATTTTGCCTTATTTAAGGAGCAGTTCCTGAACAAAATACTGAGAGTAATTAAGATTTAATTTTAACATCCTCCTAGTCTCAGAAAGTATTAAAACCCCTCCACGGATTTAAAACTACCGTACTCGAATGGCACAGATCTCTTCACTCTTGGTGCAGGCTGAGATGAACCCTTCTTCTTGGGATCTTTGCAGTGATGGGAAGGCAGGTAGGTCCCTTCTTTGGCTCACTCTTTTACTAAGGTGACAAGTAACCAGCTCCCACTGGCTGCTGCTGCCAGCACTGCTGGAGGAGGGCCTCTTGGTCTGAGGAGGTGTCCTGCAGGGCACAGTAAGGGTGTGGCAACTTACATTTTTATTGTTGCATTTCAAGATGAAGAGGAATATGGTTTCTGATATCAGGATAGGTGTTGTTGCCACATATGCCACAGATGGTTTTCTGGCTCACTGGATTAGAAAGGAGGTAGGCTCTCTTTCTTTCAAAAGATTTAATAAAAAGAAAAGTAGGGGAAGTAGGAGTATTTAACAGATGAGCTGTATTCTGGAAGAAGCCTTGAAGTAATTAAAAAATTATTTTCTTATTTTGTATTTCTAGAAAATTACTTTATCTTTTGATAACAGTTCAGGGAACCCTTTCCAGTTCTCATGATTGAGAAAATTTGTTATAATGCCTGATTTTTCAGATTTTTTAAAAAGATACATGTATTTGTGTATATGTCTGTATGTAAATATAAGCACTTTAAACCTGTTTCAAAGCCATGAAATAATCTTTTGGTTAGTGATTCTTCCATACAAAAGTCTCCTGCTGAAGACAATAGAAATTCTGTGCACAGACCCACTGGGGGCCTGGGCTGCAGCGGCCTCAAGGAAAAATCCTAAATTCTTTCATGATTACGTGTTTTGACTATAATGTTTCAGTGTTGTCTTTGTAATTTAGCCATTCTTACAGTAAGTTAACAATGGTTTTTCTGCTTGGATCTCTATAATGATTTCTGCAAAGCTCAGTGAATTTGCTTTCCTATGTGGTTGTGTCCCACGTGGGGTTTTTAATTTTGCCCCAAGCTCAGCCTAAATGACTTCATTTAAATGCATTTCACATCAAAGTCACAGCAAACACAAATGTTTTCCTTGGTTTTTAATGACATTACAAAACTGGCAAAACATTATTTGACCCTTAACCAGGGTTCCCCCACCTAAGGAGAGTTGCTACCCGTTACCTGAATTTGCAGAACTTGGTGGATAAAATAATGTTGTTTATGGATATGGAAATGAGAAAAGATTGAGATTTGGGAGAAGAAATTCATCAGGGGAAAGCTTCAAGGCCTTCTTGAGGCACCTCCTGGTTTTCTAATCCCTTCTCCTGACTTTTGATGCACAGTAAATGATGCTTATCAATTGAAATGGAAATCTATTATTTACCTTAGGGGCTGGCAGTTATCAAATAGGCATCCATGATGAAAGACCTGCACTTCAAGGAGCTCATCTCCAGCAGCTTAGCTTGGAAGCATTGATGGTTTTGTCCCTGGAGCTAGAGAGGACCATGGGTGTTCCTGAGGGCACCCTGTCTCTGCTGTATTAACCACAGTCTAACGTGTCCCTGAATTTTCCACCTTTGCCAGCGTGGAATCAATTGCTCTTTCTGTCAGTGCAAATCCAGTGCTGTTTGAAGGGCGCTTGGAAGATTTGTGAGGCATTCTGATAATGGCAAGGATAAATTGCTTCCCTGCTTAGCTGAGGAATCCTTTAATTACACTGCTGGAGGCTTTGCATGGGTAGAGCTTCAGCTGGCTGCTTAGGACAGACAGCATCAGCTGGTGCTTGGAGGAGGGAGGGATACACTTCCTTCTGTGTCCATATCTAGGCAGTCACTGCTCTGCATAGGAACTCACAGCGGGCAGTGGGGAAGTAGGTACCTACAGTCAAACCAAACTGGATTTTAAAATGTCGGGTAGTGGACTGTAGGAAAACTCTTGATCCTAGCAGAGTTCTGTGCCGCCTTCCATACTGCATAGGGAGTAGGTTGTGAGTGGAGCATCAGGAATGCAGTGCATGTGGTCTGTGGTCCTTGCATGCTGACTCTTCCCAGCAAGAAGAGGGTGGAAACCTGGGGCTCACCTCTGCAATGCATTTCCTATGGGAGTTCATCAAGCCTCAGTATGAACTGCTGCAGCCACAGCCCGTGGCAGAACGTAGTCCTATTTCCCTGTAATTCTTTCTAAAGGCATTATCTACTGAGCACAGTTAGTTTCTCTCAGTAGGAGCCAGAGGTTTTTGTGTGTGACTTCTCAGTCTCATGAGGATAGAAAACATGGAAAATATTTTCTTCTTTCTGCAGAGTTTCTTTCAGTATGCAATTGCTGGTAGGCAGCTCTCTTTCAAGTTTTCCTGCAGGTTGCTATCTGGGAAATGCCCCTCTCCCTCTGGCACAGGGTTAGAGGACAGAGGATGTGACCCACCAGTGAGTGCCTTGCAGCCAGACCCGTGGCTGTGCAGCCAGCGCAGGTGGATGCCGTGCTGCTGCAGAGCACATGTGGGAGGACAGCACTGAGGCACCTGGTGCAGGGCTGGGGGCACGAGGGGAGGATGTTACCTGGTTGTAGCAGTGTTTATGGCTGGGTGTCAAAAGCTGTGCAGAGCTGCTGCAGGCTCATTTAAAAAAGACTTTCTATTTTCACTTAACTTCAGTGTATGTTTTACTAAGTCATAGGAATGTTACAGTCTAAATTAAGTCATCTGCCCACTTGGAAAATACTCTAGTATTGGTTTTACACTATCCTCAGTTTTCTTAGCCATGATTCTCCAGGGAAATCCCTGAGGAATCTCTGCAAGCCTAGTCATGAAATCATGTGGGGTTTATTGATTTTCACAGGATAGATCTCATGATTTCCCATTATGTGCTGTATAAAACATCTTCACTTACCTGTGCTGTCAGGGATGTTGGCCAGCAATGAGATAATACACACTTGTGGAAACAGATTTATTACTTAACATTTTAGAGCAGGAGGCAACTTATATTCATTGCTATGATGTAAGACAGCCCATATCAAAATGTTTAGGACTGCTGTGCATTCTTTAGGGAATGTATGGAAGTGAAGACCTGGGCTTAAGGACTTTGTTCAGTAATTACAGTATGGTTCATATTTAGCCAAGGTGAATCAAATCACCTGTAATGATGAAATAGGGATAGTACCATTTGTGACAGTTACAGCTTTAGTTTAGCAGGTTATTGTGCATTAAATTAGTTAGTAACTAATGGGTCTCTATGCTATGATAGGCTACGATAACATCTGGTTTATGTTTTTCTGCTTACAATTCTTGGCTTTATCCCAAAAGAAGATGCACCTTCTCTATGACAATCAGTTGGATTTTCCAGCTGCGAAGTCACAGAGCAAACTCATTTCAGACCTTAGATTTCTGGCTGTGAATCAAAAGTAACTCAGCTGATTTCAGACAAGCTATTTCATATATGTCTGCATATATAGCTGATGGAAAGCTTCATCCTATCATCCCATGTAAAGAGATCTGTCCATCTCTCCATATATTGTACCGTATGAACTAATCTTGGCAATAGAAGCTTTATCTGTTTCTATGCAGACTTAGGAAATGATGACTGCCGTGATTTTTTTGCAGTTATCTTTCTCTCTGACTTTCCCTCAGGCATTCAAGTATTATCTTTCTAGAGGAGACTTCAGCAGCAGACATTAGGAATGAGGAAAGAGTTGCATGATATGAGTCATTAAATAGCAATAAAGAAAAAAAGTGATAAACTAGAGCTGTCTCAGAACAGGAACCACCTATTGTGAATTTTCAGGATTTTTGTTTGCTTATGCTAAATGTCTGCCTCTCTATTTAAATGAAAAGCTGAAAAATGGGCTGGTGAATGGACATAGTACAGTTTTGCAATTAGTAAAAGCTTTGGTCCTGTCGCAGACATGACTCAAATGTCCCTATTTTATTCCTTCCATATTTTCATTTTAGTTGTCTTAGGTTTCTTGCTTACCAAGATTCAAATTGCATTTGGGAGGGGTGTGAGGGCTGTATTAGCAGCTTCTTTTGACTGCCATCTTTAGTTCCTAGAGAAAAAAACAAAACAAAATGAAAAAAACCCACTTAAGATCTGTCTGTTGCAGTGAATTATTTCTGCTGCTTCCAGAAGGCTGCAGTGTGGAGAGCAGAGTTACATCCAATCTCTGGTGGGGGCTGCTCAGAGATATTTGAGATGATGGCTGAGCTGCATCCTGGGAGGGAAGAATATAGGTGGCTTGTTTGCAAATGAACTTGAGGGGCAGATTAGGCAGCAGCTTGACTGTGGCATCCTGTTTTCCCAAGCTAAGCTGCTGCTGTGACAGATGTGGCACAGCCATGTGCTGTGGGCAAGCTCTCAGCTGCCTCAGCAGTGAACAGTCCTTACTGCGCATCAGCCCTCAGAATGTAAATATTTAAGGAGTTCTGTTGGAGAGTAAAGCCCTTCCAAGAGCCTTCTGTTTATAATCATTCACGAAAGTCAATGTTTTCTATTATACAGAGAGCGTGTGGTAGGTTCCTGTGCTTAAGCACTTCACTGAAGTCGGATGAGCAGTGTGAGGAGTGGGTGAGCTGAGCTTGGTGCTCCTCATTGAGCTCTTGACCAGTTCAGCACAGCTTTTTGTTCCCTTGGCAGGGAACAATGTGGGATCGTCCCAGCCCACCACTGGCCTCCTCCAGTTTGAAAAGGTTGGATGTCAGCGTCCCTGAAATGTGGCTGTGGCACGTATCTCAGGTGTGTAGTTCACATCTCAGGTGTGCAATTCATATCTCAGGTGTGTAGCTGACCTGCTCTCAGCAAATCATATCCCTTTTTTTCATTTTCAAGTGCTGAATAACACAGAATGCATCTGCCTGCAGATGTTCGCTAGTTGGACCACACTTTTTATTAGAACACAGGGATTTAAAGGTATTTGGAATATACTGGTTTTGATAACTTTGAGGGGAAAACCAGCTGATGGCTTCGTAGCTGATTTGATGGAAATGTTGGCATGCTTTACGACCCTGCTAGCACCTCCTCTGTGTAAGGTTGATGTTGTTTCAGCACACTGTCACTGTTTGTTTGTCACCTTCTTGTTTAAGAAAATCATGCTACAAAGAACCTTCTGTGTGCCAGAGCTGCTTCTCGTGGCATCTCTTGTGATGAAATCATAGGGAACAGTGAGCTCACAGATTTTGTACAAAAATCATGTAGAGCTTTTATTTATTTATTTATTTATTTAGTGATGACTTCACCTTGTTCATTTTCTTTTTTTCTCTTTTGGAAGAAAGACATTTTTGGTGCCACAGTACAGGCACAATTGTAGTGACCTTACTTTGTATCCTTGTGAATATTTCCAGCATCCCAGGCTCTGCTGAAGTGAGCAGTGTAAACACACCTTCCAACAGGCCCTGAGCCTCTGAGGTTTTCCCACATGGGTACAAGTCTCCCATGCAGCAACTTCTGGCTTTACAGGCAGTTTCTTGTTCCTGTAGACTGATGCCCATGTATGAGTCATGTCCCAGCAGGAGCCTTGCCCAGTGGTGTGGATTGATGCAGGATGAGTTAATGTCTTGTTGAATTAAGAATGCATTGTCTTTTCCTGCCTTGTGTTATATTTGACACTCATTTCCAGTCTGATACCAAGTTATAACCAGATAGTATTTTTCCTCTCTTTAAACCGGTGTGGATGGGTTATTGAAGAGCACTGAATACTAATTTGATCTAATTGGGATTTATTCAGATAGCAATGTAAAAGTGGACTCTGATTAAAGTTCTTAAATGTACTATGAGCCATTTACCCTTTAGAGAAAAAAAGAGGTCAAAAAAATGTTCTGGGAAGCTGGCTAGCAATTTGGAAAGCTTATAGTAAAAGTATTAATAATAAAGGATGTTTGATATTTTTTGTGATGATGAAATCTCATTTCTCTAGTTAAGATTCTTCATGCAAGATATTCACTTCTGCTCTCCATTCCTATATACTGTACTATCCATCAGGAAAAGGAACCGTGCAACTAACTCAGCTGATTGTGAGGAACTTCTTAAATTTAGGAGTGAATTTTTTGTTATTCTCTAAAGGATGAAAGATGTTGGTCATGCATAAACTAATTTTCTCCATCTTTTCTTAACCACTTGGTGACCATGTGGTGTTTATGCTGAATGTGAGTGTTGTTGCTGACTGCTGTTGCTGTTGTAATAAAAACAAGTAGGAACACAAAAATCCCTGTTGCATCTCAATGTCTGGGAGGCAGATGAGTAAGAGGAAGTGGAGATTTTGTGATGGTACAGGAAGTGCTTTGCCCTTGAACCTGGCCAGGTCATAGTGATGCAAGTTCAGCACTGGCCTGGAGTTATGAGATATTGCGAATAAATAAATACTAATTTATTCTTCTGTGATGGTAGTGTACAAGTGGTACAGATGCTCCCAGCTTTATAAAGTGCCGTTTGCCTGCCCTGCCCTAGTTTCTGATTCTTTCTTTATTTAGAATAGGCATATTTGTTTATGTAAAGAAACTTGATTGTTTAGGTTTAAAAATTAAATAAATACAAGCTTCCCAGTGCTAAGGATTCAAAGTTATCCAGTGGTAAGGATGGGCTGCAGGTCCCTCTCTGTGTGTCATGCACAGGTGACATATTTGTTACAGCTGCATTTTTTCTGAAGTGAGAGGTAAGAGATTCAGCTTGCACAGCTGGAGGTTCTCTGCCTCAGTGAGGAGGTGCTGACTGTCACCAGGGTTTCATGACCCCAGTTTATATGAGGAATAAAAATGTTCCTTGTTGTGTTAGGCTGTCATGTAAGTAAAGGCAGAATGACTGTTTCCAAATCCAGTATATTCCAAACTCAGACTCTACCACATGACTTGACTGGTGTTAGGGAGGTGTTTGCTACAAGAAGAGTGTTTGTATTTGGCCACCGAGTGGCACTCCAGACCCAACAATCTCTGAGGGGAAGGGTTTATTTCTGCCATCAGGGTTCAGGGATCTAAAATACAATTATTTGCAAGTGTGTAGACACCATCGAATCAAATTGGATTGCCGAAGGTTAAATTACTATCTTCAGAAATGTTGTTATAATATCCATCTTGACATTTCATTATCTCAGTACAATATAAATATCAAATTTGGGTGGCTGTCAAGCAGCAGGAAAAATAAACCAAAATATTTCCATCATTTTTACTCCAGAAGAATAGTAGGGGAAATCATTAAAAATAGTGAGTTGCCAAAGGCAGATTAAAGTTTGAAAATACCCACTGAAAGTAGTATTTGGTTGGGTAGCTAGAATATTTTTGTCCCCAGAAGGTGCCATTATGAAGAGTGTTGGTGTTGAAGGCAGGTGTTCGAGCTGCTGCATCCATTGGTGGGTATAACCTAATTTGGTTTGGGTAGTGGTAGCTTTTTCATCCAGCTTTAGTGATGCTTCCAAGGTTCATTTCAAGACTTTGAGATTGCATTGTGTTTACAGGACCACACCTCCCAGTAGTTTGACTGAGATTTGTTTTTTAATCATGCAGAATTCAAATAAAACATCACATTGACCTTCTTGGCAAAACCATTTGTGGACAACTGGCTGTATCCATATTTCTAAATTCAGATATTATAGATCAAGCAAACCTTTGGTGTGAATCAAATTTGAGTCACCTGAAATTTGAATATGGTGCTTTGTACTGGAATTTAAACAATACAATATTTAAAACATTATTCAGTGTCATACCAAGTCATCCATCATACTCTGTGGATCTAGAACTGTTTATAACAATTTTTATTACTGTGAACAGTTTCTAGTTCATGCTATAATTACTATTCAAACTATGTGACATCAACCTAATTCTCTTTTGTGAGATTAATGGGTAATTCCAGCCTACTGTTTTGCATATGTGACTGTGAAGGCAGCTGTTGGAACTTTAGCAATATTTCTGAATAAATGCACTTGATAGAGCTCTAGTTCCTAATGAAGATGAGCTATCTCTTCAGCTAAGAAAGAATTATGATTCCCTCTGGAGCTGTGTATGTCACAGAGCACTGTTAAGTTTAATGACTGTGTTTGAAAAAGTGGGAAAAGTTGGTGCCATGCACTGCTGATTGTTTCCTTGTTTCACACTGTGTCTGTTAGTGACCACATAGCCCCAGGAGGGATAAATGACTGTGGCTTCAGTGACATTGTGTGGCTACAGATTGGCATTGGGCACAGACATCATCCAGCTTTCTTTAAAGAGTCTTTTAAATGTCAGCTTCCTGTTATGGACCACATCAGACCAGGACTGAAATTTCAGAGTTTCAGCTTCCTTACTTTTTTTTTTGCCTGCAAATGTCAATTTTATTTTCTGTTGACTTGATAGTTTCAGGAATCTTTGATTCTTTTTAAGGTATGTAAGTTCACCTTGCACGTGACTGTGTCTGTATATGGATACCCATGGGGTGACATTAAATACTCCAGGGATTACTATGCGAAGACTTCAAGAACAAAATCTTCATATGCCTTCTGGTTTGTAGGCACTTTCTCTGACTTCTTGGGATTTCCAGATATTGTTGTTTGCTGCCTTAGTATACAATATCTTTTTCTCTTTTTTTGCCTCCTCTGCCAGCCTAGATATCACACATGCCTTGCACAATAACTTCTCTGAACTTAACTGACTAATCTAGCTTGCCTAAACAAGTGTGTCATCTCCTTGTGACCATGAGCTTTCCTTTCCAATGGGGCTTGATCATGCTGGAAGACTTTATAAGCCAGCAGAACGAATTTTGATCCCGTTCAATTTTGGTCCAATTACAGCTATTACAATGGTGCCTGAGCCACGTTACGGACAAGCAGGGTATTTATCTTGGCTTCTGATTCTTACTCACCCTGTGGCACCACAACTTTGCTTTCATCTCGTATGGGACATGCTGTAGTAGTACCCCCACATTTCCCTGTGTGACCTTGATGTATAATGCACTGTGCATAAACCTGGCGTATCAGGCATCTAGTTCTATGTACAGATTTCCTCACTGAAAACACAGTTTATAAAGCCTTTTTTAGTTTTTTGTCAGGTCTCTGTGAGCTTTCCAGATTTCCATTTCAGTCAGAGTCCTTTAATGTGAGTGACCATGGACTGTGCTGCTGAAGATGGAGGAGAGGGAGTAAACATCTAAAAGGCTTCATCATTTAAAACCAGGGATTTCTTCAAATGACAGACATCAGTGCACAGGAGACTGTGCTGGCCACTGTGTTTCTGCTTCCTGTGCTCTGTGACAGAGGTTAAAATCGTGTTTGTTTCTTCCACATCACAAATGCTGTTGACCCCAAGTGCAGAGCAGGTCAAACTCAAAACAACCTTCCTGTTAGGCAGTGCCTAGGAATAACTTGGCGCAGGATGAAATACCTCAGGTACATGTTCCTTTAATTACTTGGTATTGTAGTCATGAACCAGAGCCCAGCCTTTGCAGTTGCTTCAAGTCATTTTACTGGCTGGGTTATCTTGGTTATGATAGATCAAACAAGACTGTATCGTAGGACTCAAAGCTTTTGGAAAGGTTGCTGAGAAAAGTTTTTGTTTCCTTCTATGTCATTTACTGGCAGGAATGTGTGTTTTACCTCATGAAAGTTACCAGGGCCCCCAGCTCTGCCCTTGGTTTTCTTCTGACCAGCTTTTACACCTTCTCTTGTTCAAGGGTGTCAAAATTCCGTTCTCCTTTAAGCTATAGCTGTTTTGCATGAAGTCAGTCAGAGGGAGCAGGGAAGACCACTGCTGTGCTCTGCTGCCAAAGTGCCCAGTAAATTCACATGGGCTGACATGGAGCCCTGGGGACCCCAAGGTCAGTTCTGCTCTGTGACCTTGCTGAGTTCCTGTTCTCTGTTGCTTTGCTGTTAAAGAGTTGAACACCAGTCTATCTTTTTTAGTTAAAAAACCCCACCACAAACCCCACTATTTTCTTAGTAACTTCAAGCTGGTGTCTGTTGGAAAAGAAAAGAGCTATAGCTCCTTTCAACCAGGAGTTCACTGTGATTTCAGAACATGAGGTGTTTGGTATTTTGGCAGTGCTGGGCATGTGATAATGTCCTTCAGGAGTGATTAGGGCTTTGTTCATCTGAGAATCATCTGCTGAGAAGTGCATATGTAAGTGGAAGAAACTGATTACAAGAGTTTGCATTCCTTATCAGGTTACTAAGTGATAAAGGAGAATGACTGTACATGTACCTAAGTCAAGGTCTTTGAGTGTTACGAAAGCTGCTTTGTGTGTCTTTAGCCATTTATGTGGAAGGATCTGTGATAGTCTTTTGTTGATTCTTTAAGAATTTTTCCAGGCCTTAGATGATTGTGCCATTTGGCAAAGTCCAGAGCTTTATCTCCTTTTCCACACTTGCTGGGCACTCTTGGATGCAAATTTCTCTTCTGTTCTTTTACAGTGTGTGTTTACTTAATTTTCCTAAAAAAAAAAAAAGTAAGTGCCTGAAAGTGGCAGCTTAGTTGCTGGAATTGGAGAAAAACGCAAGCGATATGAAACCTGCTTTTGCCATTGCATCCTTGATTTAATTAGATTTTGGTTATACCTGATGTTGTGTTGCGTAAGAGTTTTAAGTGTTAGCTGGAAAGTGTGAAGGATGTTATGTCTTCTTTGCCTAAAGCATGAAAGGAAAAGAACGTTTTTCCTTTTAACAAGAAACTCCAGAGCAGTTTGGACTCTACATCAAAGAGCAATGTTTGGTTTCCTGATCTCTTCCAGACAGTTCTTAATACAAGTCCAAACCCAATCTATAAGTAGTAGCCAGAGTGGTTTTTGCCTTCTCTTAAGCTCCCTCTAGCTAAACCTAGCCGTGCTGGTTACGTATTTTTCTGAAGGGCAACAGGCTGATATAATGGAGAGTAGATTTTGCTTTGGCCTGTGGTACCATGCTGTCATCCTCTTGGACCACCTCCAAGAGAGCACAGGTGGCAGTTCTGCTGGGATCTCACAGCTTCTCTGTTTTTATTAGCCTTTCTGGCTGGTATCCTCTACTGTATGACCCACCCTTGAGATGCACTTTCTGGACCACTCCATGGAATTTCTTCTGTTCACCTTCTAAAATTTCATCCCAGTATCTTAAATTAAAAATGTCTGGGTAAACCTTACAGTTTACCAGCTTGTTCTAGTCATTGGTTTATGATCACATCAACTACATTTGAGTGACTGTAAGGAGCACAGGAGTATCTTTATTCATAATCCACGCACTTGCCTGTGTCGGGTGTGCTCTCGTTTGCAATTCGCCCTTGAAACAGCTGCATATCCCTCAAGAGCTTTCTCCAAGTCATGTCGTGGCTCTATCTCTGTTCCACACATTTCCAGTCTTCCCTAGATAAAGTTCCCTCTTGCTGCAGTTTCCATAGGTTCCACACTCTGCCTGGGCTCTGTCCCAAGCAGGTGCTGCTCACACCTACTTCCATCATCCGGCCAGTGCAGGCAGTCCTAGACTTGTCCATTGCCAGGTTTGCACTTTTCTGGGAGCAAGGAAGGAAGCAGAGCAAATGGCAGGCAGGAAAGAAAGCAGCTGCAAGAAAGTAGTGAAATTATCTTGCTTCGTATATGCCTGTCCTCTGTATTTGTTTATTCTTGGGTGTTTATGTAGCCAAGAGTCTGGGCATGGAGGTGGTGCGAGGCCACTGCTCCCCCTATCTCCTGCCATGCTGGGAGACGCCTCTCTAATGACACTGTGCTGGGAATGAGGCAGTGTCCCAGGGACTGCAATCATTGGAAAGCTGTCTCTCTTTTTGCAGGAGTAGCACTCTGAGTATGACTGCTGGAACACAATTTCTGTTTCGGCTAATTGTGCTGCTCCCTCATAAATTGCCCTTGCAGTTTTCCTCAGTAATGCTATTCATCACCTCCTCTTTTAAACTCTGAATCTGGCATATACAGGGACATGTAGGCAGCTGCTGGTTATATTTAATGATACAGCTTGCTAAATGCTTCTTTAAGAAGAAAAGTGTTATAAATAATTCAATAGAGTTATTTTGTAGTACATATATATGTCTGTCATAGCCTGTTAGAATAGCACAGTGTCACTTTAAGCATGCAGATAGGAAGCTGTCTGTTTGCACTGCTGAACAGTTTGGGAGCACAGGAACCTAAGGCTGTGACAGGCATTACGATATGATGCATTAATGCCATTTCTGGCTATTATGGGTTCATCCCCAGAAGGGCTGTGCTGCAGTTCACCAGTGCATATTGCATGATCTTGCTGCCATGGGAGGGGCTGCCTTGTTTGTGCTGTAGTTGATTTAAATGTGGAGATTTTTATAATCTCTCTGGTGCTTTTGTGAGAAGGGGAGAGGCAGTTGTTTTATATCTGCTTTTTAAAAATTAACTATCTGACCTTGCTAATGACAAAACATGAAGAAAAATTATAATCTGTATTGTCTGCCACAGTACTTGGTTTTTCAGGAGGGGACTAACCTTTACTTCAGCTTTTTCTCCTTGGAAAAGAAAAGGTAAACAAGATCTTCCAAAGAAACATCATGTACTGGCTGCCCTTGCCTGGAGTAAGAAACAATGCGGGGTTTGGGGTTTTTTTTGTTATTGTGGGTTTTTTCCCCCCGTGAATTTGTTATAGATGCAGTATGCTTTCTTGTAAATAAGATTCCCTCTCAGGAATAGCTAGGTTGGTCTGTTCAGATTTGATTTTTGCATACATGGCTTGAACTTTAATGCTGTTTGTGGGTTTGCACTGTAATTAAAGAATCTTCTGCTTGGTTTTGGCCCAACAAGGGACACCAGTTTGTTTTGATGAGGAGGCAGCAGAGGAAAAGAGTGGAAGGCTAGAGTCAGATAATAGGAAACAAATAATATAGTGTGTGCTTGTACTGTAAGTGCCTGTATTTTCAGCATAAAGTAAATTCTTTCTTACCCAAAATGCTGTTTGCTTTCTATTGTGCTGTCATATTTAAGCATTATGCATAACTAACCTAAAATATATGTCATTTTCTATTTAAAACCATTTAACCAAAATAATAACAGCTTTGGTAGGAAATTAGAGTGTTAGGAGGGGCTTAGCAAAGGCTCTAATCCTTGAGTGGAAGTACAGCCGTGTCTCATACCAGTGGTGTATCAGGCTCCCTGGGAACAGGAGCACTTTGCTTCTGCCTGCTTTGGGCTACATGGGGAAAGTGACATAATTTTAAAGGATGGATAATTCTTTATTTGTTAATACACACCAATTTCTCTTGCCAAATTTCTGCCTGCATTTTTAGATACTGAAAGAATGGTCAGCTTTTCTTAAAATGCTTGACGTGTGTTGCTGTCTGTGCTCTTTTGAAAATATCTCTGTCAATATCTCAAAGCAAAGGGGGAGAGCACTCAAAACCCATGGGCTTTCTTGAAATGCCTGGAAATATTTGGTTCCTGCTCTCTGGGGAAGAGAAACCTTCCCCTGTGAGCAGTTTATTTCTGTCTTGGCCATTGCTTTGTCAGTTCGGACTTGCTTCTTTATTCTTCTTTATTCTTCCTTTTTGTCTAATTCTGGAAAGTGCTGGAGAAAGTGTTATGCACTAGTTGGACTCTTAGTTTGATATGATCAAGAACTATTAAGCTCTTAAAAGATCTGCTTATTCTATTAAATAATTTTAATAACGATATAGAAAATTGTAACTCTAGGATGATGATAAATGAGACTGAGTTTTTGCGTGTTACAGAGCTGTGCAATGCCTTGTTAATGGAAAATGTTAGAGCAATTGTTTATATAGAAAACAATCACCAGAGTTCTCAGATTTTTACCACCTATATATTGCAGTCATAGTTAGCAATATGTTGATTTTTGGGTGGTGAGACCTCCTTGAGTTTGTTTTGCTACAAAATGGCCTGTGCTTCATATGATGCCTTTTGCTTCAAGAGAATGTCATAGGCATCCTGTAAGGTTCATTTCTTTAGGAAGCTGTATTCTGTTGTCATGCTGAAGAGCCATTTCAGAGTCAGTGTTGCTTTATCCAGAACTGGCCCTCTGTCCCTGATTAGGCTAAGCAGCAGCTGGCATAAAGGTGTCTGAGTGTCAGTGGCAAAGCCCCTGGTGGGCTCTCCGCTCCCTACAGCTTGGCCATGTAATCCCAGGGACTGCTGGACTGCAAACTGGAAGGTAGAAAATAGAATTATGATATTTTTAACTGCTGATATTCATTATTTCATAAAGATGGTAAATGTGAAGAAAAACAGTGAAGGATTTTTTTATTTTCAGAAGTAGTTTCTTTTTTCCTTAGATCTCTAAAATTTGCACCAGTTTGTCCTTTATCAAACCAATCAACAGCAGGGCTATTTGCT
The DNA here is from genome assembly GCA_013397815.1 of Aleadryas rufinucha. NCBI lineage: Eukaryota > Metazoa > Chordata > Aves > Passeriformes > Aleadryas > Aleadryas rufinucha. The sequence goes on along the minus strand of VZTH01006739.1, from coordinate 51,543 downwards.
ACAGATTTTGTCTTTGCAAAGTCAACTTCAGGGCCAGTGGAAACTATGAAAATGAATTTTCTGCCCTTTGTAAAAGCCATGACCTCTGCAATACAGAGAGATGAACTGTGGATATGAAGGAAGCTCCTAGGAGCTTGCTGTACAACTGGTGTGAATAGTGATTAGTCTGACCTGCAGCCGTCTGAATGGTACTGGGGTCAAGCTGCTGTAATAGATGACATAAATTGCAGCAGTGATAAGTAGAGCTGTCCCCAGAGAAGAGGACCTTTGCCCCCATCCCCTTCTTTCCTCCAGACAGTCCTCCACTTTGGAGTGCTGCTTTCCAGGCTCTCCCATCCTAGGTTTAGTCTTTTCTTTCATCCTGGCTGAAATTAGCACTACAGAAATCTCCATGTCTCAGTTTTTGCTTTTTGCAGGTGGTTAAGGGTTGTATTTCTGGCTGCTTTGTAGGATCGTCATCTTAGAGGTGAAATACAGCCAAGAGAATGGGTTGGAGGCAATGCAGCTTTTCTGGGAGAGGCGCTAGGGTAGCACTGTGATTAAATTAACCAGAAAAAGAAGGAGGCTCCCTCTGTGACACTGAAAAAAACCTCCTGATGCTGAGAGAAATTCTCAGGAGATGAGCATCTCTGGAGCCCAGAGAGCCTGATGAATACCCAATTCACTCACAGGGACTAATGATTGCTCTCAGGTCCTTGTGTGCTGGTTGGAAAAACATTATCTAAATGGAAAATGACTATATTGAAGACACAGGCAAGCACTAAATCCATTGTGAAAACAGGACCTTGGAGGCACTGTGAGCCATGGCTTTGGAAATAAATTAAAAACTGTATGCCACTATTGTCTTCCATCATTTTACTCTTCGGGACATATTTATTCCTTTGAAGCCTTTTGTTTAGTCTGCTAAACTAAAGATTTAGCAACATACTGTTGCATTATTGAGTGGGAAATTTCTGGTTTAATTGTAATACAGTGTCATAAACCTTAGAGGCAGTGAGGTTGTATTCTTGTCTGTGTAGAGCCTGTGTTGCTGTGGCCAGGATTCAGAATTTGATAACACAAATAAACAATAAATCAGGCATATTTATCTAAGGGCTCATTTAGCAATAAAAAGAGTTGTTTAACTATATTTTCTCCTTCATAATGTGTTTAGTGCTTTTTATTAAGTTGAAATATGCAAGGTCTGTTTTTCATTGCTGCGGTGTAAGAGCTCCATCCCATTGTAGGCACTGTATTTCTTCTTCTCCAGCCTTCAAATAAGACTTTTCCTGGAGATGCTAAAACTTGAGAGAGCTGGAAAAAATCTCAGAGGGTTTTGCTAACTCATGGAACTCATTTCACATAATGATTCATGAAGGAGATATAAAAGTAATGACAGAGTATTTTATTCTGAGACTTTGTGGGATGTGGGTACAATTACATTTATATGGGGGGGATATTGCTATGTTCCCCTGTACTCTTCAGGGAATGTGTTTCATTTGCAGTGTGTGAATGATAGCAGAAGGAGCAAGTACTGCCATTTCTGGGAGTCTTTGTGGTTTGTTTTGTAATTTTTCCTCTTTTTTTTTTGAATGGTACTGGTCTTACAGCACTTGGGGGAGGAAGAATTGAAATAATTTTATTATCATTACTTCTGTTCTTCCTGCAATGTAGACCTGATGCTTCCTTTGAAATACAATCTAAATTTGTAGTCATCTTCAGTGGTTCCTGAAGCTGGCTCCCTTCCCTTTTGCTCTTAATTTCAGGTGTTGTCAAGTTGTGCCAGGAAGCAAGTGCAGTTGAGAGTTTTGGTCATCCAGAACTGAATGTCTTAGTAACAGAGGTTTTGTTCAATTTTATTACTTGGCGTCTTCTTTTGAAAGGAAGAACTAAAGGGGAAACACAAGGATCTCCTGGGGAATGCACAAAGAAGCAAACCTTGAGGACAGATCTTACCCATAAAAGATAGTGAAAAACATGCATTCTGCATGGCTTCAGTGTCCAGAGTTTTGGAGAGGATGTAAAATACACATGCCTCAGTGGAAAAGGTGGCTGAAGTATGTAACTGTTCCTGTACTCCGTCTTTGCATGCTGCATGAGGTACAGTCGAAGTTTTTGTAGGACTGGTGCCAACGTGAATTTTCTCTGGGTTGGAAAGGAAGGGGAACAAAGTAAAAGCGAACAGTCTGCTCCCCTGTGTGTTCATGGGCTCCTTCCCTCAACTGTGAGACAACAGCTGTGAGGAGCCCAGGACTAAAAAGCTTTTTGAAACATGATGAGGTGCTTAATCAGATTTCCGTGTTCGGTTTCAACCTTATGTGAATAAAGAATGTGTAGTGAAAAAGGTTTGTGAGTACTTTGAACATAAACATGAAGGTAGGTGTCTGTTTGCAGGGAGATCATGGTCATGCAAACTTATGCCACATTCTCCTGGCAAGAAGGGATGTTCTCAGTGTGAAGGTTTTGAGGTATCAGAGGAGAGGTTTTGGAAGGACCTTGCGTGAAGGAAACTTCAAGAAATTGCAGTAGTGGCTACAGAGTGGGTTGGTTTTTTCACTTTCCCGGCTGCCTCCACCTCTTTCCTTGCCTGTGGAGACTCCTGAAGGACAGTGGGAAATGAACTGGCTTATCCAAGTTTTAATTTCAACCCAGTCATAACTGAGTACAGTGAGAGGAAGTTATGTGAGGCAATGAAAGGTGACAAAGGAGGAAAGTGATCTAAATAGCAACATAAAGAAAATACTTGGGAATAAAAGTAATCATTGACTTGTACAATAGGGTGTCCAGCAGCCCTGCTGAGGTTGTGTGTGGTAGATGTATTTGTTCATTCAGTTTTGTCTTGCACTACAACATTTTAAAATTGCTGCTAGAATGAAATTGATTTCTTGAGTTTTAAGTAGTGCAGCGTAAATCTTCCATTCACACCAGGACCGAAGAGTCTCTGACTGCAAGCTCACTGCAGTTTGCCAGTTCCACTTGATTTCATTTCAGATTCATCCCCGCAAGCCAAACCACAGAAAGAGCTTCCTGTCCAGTGGAGAATGAAATGCAAGAGTCGATCCTTTTGTTGCTAATGGGAGGCTGCAGGGAGCAGAGCTGGCTCTTGCTGAGGTTGTGTTTGGGCTTGGTTAACCATTTTGCCAGTGAGGCACACTCTCCTGGTCACTGGATGTAAGTTAGACACTCTTAGGTCTAACTGAGGGCAGTAGTTTAATACCTGAGGTAGTTTATAGAGAGACTTGCTGAGCAGCAGCCTGGTGTAATGAAAGGTGAAAAGCTTGGATCTTTGTGTTTCTCAGGATTGTCTCCAGAAGGAGAGGTTGGCTTGCTGCCTTATTTACCCCACGCTGGCTATTTGGCCTGTGGACTCAGTGGGCTTTTTCTTGTTGGCTTTTTTTCCTCTCAGGGCTTATAAATTAAGCCATCAAGGGTAAATCTTTTCTCTTCCAGTACATTTATATACTAAATCTTAAACTTGCCAGATGTTGATGTGTTCTCCCATGTTCTCCTCAGGCAGTGTGGGTTAGGGTTGATGATGGGGCTGATCACATAGGGTAAGGAGCGTTCCACTCCTGTGGACATTCTGCAGAGGTTTTTGTCTTCTGCTCCCCTCCCCAACTGCCATCAGTGGGAGGCCTGGCAGAGCTCTGCTCTGGGAGGATGAGAGGCTTATTTGGCTATGAAGAGGGGCTCTGAGATATCTATATGCTTTTGAATGTCTTACTCAGAGCTGGGACAGGATCTCAGAGATGGGCCCTGCACTTTGATGCCCATCATCTGCAGTTCCTGGAGTGTTTGTCCTGCATAGTGTTTGAGAAGTGAGAGGTTCTTCATGGGTGAGCTGTGCCCTCAGGAAAGGCCCATTTCCAAGATGCTGCTCTGGACTGGACATTGGGACACCCACAGTAACTCACCTGTGCTACCTGCTGCCGTGTTAAAGGGCTTTGCTAGGCAACCTCAGAAGCAGCAGCACTGAAATTGGTATTATGTTTTTCTTTCTACTGGGGAAGAGCATTTTTCAAGAAAGGTATTTTCACAGTGCCCCACCTATTTCTTCTTCTTCACGCGCTACAGCTACTGCGAAGCATGAAGGCTGTAAAACCTGAAAGAACAATGATGGACTAAAAATGATGAGAGCTCTTGTGTCCTTCAAAGGCATTTAGGTGGGGAATTATATCCAAAGTGACTATTCTGTGCTATCACTTTATGCCTTACTTGTGGGGTGAACCCTTCCTGGGGGGCAGCTAAGGCAGGATCTGCTGCATGGTCACAGCTGAGAAACACATGGGAAAATAAAGGCACCTGCAAAGGGCTGCTGTGAGCGTGGCTATGGGGACAGACAGACAGACGGAAGAGCTGCTGCCCAGCATTTGTTTTTCCTTAGGAGTTCTGAAGATGTAAAGAGTCAAATGCATTTCTTGCTGGGCTTGTTTATTATTTTTGTTTTCAAGGGGGAATTGTAGCATTGTTTTAAGACTTAAGTTCAGCTTTGGTCCCACAAAAGGAGTCAGATTCTGGCTCTTGACTTAACTGCTGAAGAGGTGCTGATGCTTCCAGCTTTTTCTGGAGCTATCCTTTGATTCCTTGGGATAAATCAGACATTAACTACTGATCTCTTATTTTTTCCCCTCCTAATCCAGTGGGCAGGCATCAGAGTTGATGGTTATTTTCCATTAAACAGTTGCCTAGCTCAGTCTGTTCTCCCTCTGAATTTTGTCTCAAAAATAAAACAGTTCTTCACATATTTCTGTAAGCCACATTACTGCATTTACTGTGTATTTCTGTGTGCTGAGGAGCCCTGCCGTTCCCACAAAGACCCTCGTGTTTGTGCTGCAAGGATTTGGCTGAACACAGGCAGCGTGGGTGAGGAAGTAGTGACAGGCAGAGGGAAACTGTGCAGCCTTTTTACTTTACTGAGTTATTTTTTCGGGTCTTAAGCAAACGTTGCTTGAATGCAGTTCATGGTATTTGCTCAGTGATCCAGTGGAATGTCTGGGATATTTTTGTTTTTCCTTCAGAGCCAAATAGCAGCTTTTGGCTCTAAATCCCAAGTTGCCAGCCTGAGGCTGAGTCACTGTGCTTTAGGGCAAGGAGAGCTGAGCTCGTGTGGTGAGACGGGTACCCTGTCCAGCACTGAGCACTCCTGCTGTGCTTGGAGCTGGATGTGTTAATTAAAGATGTTGAAAATGACTCTACAGCTAAATCTGCTTTTACTGACATGAAAGCTGTGCCAAGCTGTTGGGCAGCATGCTGCAGGCCTGTCCCACTCGTATCCCAGCTCCACTGGGGATAAATAAAAAACCAGTTTCAGCCATCAAATCTGTGACCCTTTGGTGAGCCCTGATTCTCTCCAGCCACTCAGTTTGGAGATGCCGCTGTGGGCTTCGTGCACGCTGTCATTGCAGTGAAGTTGAGCACAGGTTTCCTGAGTAGCAGCTTCTTGCAGAGGTTTCCAGACCTTTTAATGATGTGGAGATGAAGGTTGCTGTGTCCTGGCCTCAACAATACATGCCTGGAGTCTAGGTGAAGCTTGAACTTGCTCGTCCTGCATCTGCTTTTGTACTGCAAACCCAGGGAGCATCTCCATGTATGTGTTCCTGCAGCAATTTTGAACAAGACATGCACGCGTCCTCCCAAACCTGCATTTGGCTCTCTTCTTCAAATCTCCTCTGTATTCTTCTTTAAAACTTCTGCGAGTTTACCCGGTCTTTAGGCTGGTGGTTCTTGCTTGGCTGGGACAAACTGACAAACTTCAGCCATTGGAACAGATTTTCCAGGGAGGTGGTGGAGTCGCCATCCTGGGAGGTGTTTAAGACGTGTCTGGATCTGGCACTGGGTGATGTGGTTTAGTGGCTTAGAGGTTACAGTGGTGGTGCTGAGTGGATGGTTGGACTGGATGATCTTAAAGGTCTCTTCCAACCCCGATGTTTCCATGATTCTGTGATGTTTACTTGCTGACTGGAGGGTCTATACCTGTGCGTCTTAACACAGACCCTTCCAGTCACTTTCTTCTTTGCCACATATCCTGAAGGTGCCACGGGAGAAGTTCTGTTTCCAGGAAGAAAATGTGTCATTACCTCTTGTTTGCCTCACCTTTAAGTGAGGAATATCTTACTGCTGTGATCAAACAATCAGTTGCAACTAGACCAAATTTGAGGCTAAAGGAATGTTTATTTTAAAACACTGATCAACACAAGAGACAGTCATCTACTACTAAGATTTGCACAAGATTCAAGATCCTTCAGGGCATCTTCTGGTGACTGCAAATATGCAGAGTAAATACCTGCTGGCTCATGGTCAGTGCTCTATTTCTAAAATTTTTTTCATTTTCTGTGTTGATTTTGCTGACAAAGACCCTCCTTATCTACTATGGAAGAAATACTTATATTAAAGAAATAACCAAGGAGTTAATTTTACATATGGTCTTTTGATCATGGTCTTGACTAGTGAGAGAGCCCAGAGTCTTGTGAGCATATGTGTTCCTGTGCCAAGCTCCTGTGCCAAGAGAGCATCTGTCCTCCTGTAATGCAGTAATTATGGGTCTTTACAGCTTGGATCTGCTTTCTTGGAGCACTGATAGTCTAGGGGCTTGGAATAGGGAACAGAATGAGAAAAAGTCATTTGATTGGCTGACTTTAGGCACCCAAGTGAGGCTTGTGAGATAAGAGCAGGATGGAGATATGGTCCATTGGGGAGTCAGATCTGAGGTCAGATCGACATTTGTCTCCTATGAATTGTAAGTGAACAATGTGAGATCAGTAATAAAAGAGTTGGGTATGAAAAGAAAAACCCTTTATTACTTCTGACAAATTGTACTGTGCTGGAAATGTAAATGTCTATGGCAGCTGCTCTACTGGTCTTCTCAAAGTTGGGAAGCTCTTGAACATAGTTATTAAAAGACATTTTCACTATACATTATTGGACTGAAGGGGCTGAAAACAACCATGTCAAAATACTGAGATGTGTCTGTGTTTCCAGGAGAGTGCATGAAAAATGACATCAATTATTCTTCATGTCCTTTGACATGAGATGTCTCTATGTGTCAGATGGGTGTAGCTGCATTACAAAAGGGCAAAGGCACAGCATTTTTCAGTTGAGGACAGTTTTGTCAGATGCTGACACTGGTGTTGGCAAGTCTCTAGGGTGAAATAAGGAGCTCTTCAGAACATCTCGGCTTTTACTAAAGGTTTGAATGCTTGCAAGCACAGAAGTGCTAAAGCCTCAAGTGTATTTTATGTCATGGTTGGTGACAGTGGCTTGCCAGAGGATGAAATTTTCCATAGAAAGGCTGGAAAGAATAATTTTTAACATTACATTACATTAACATTTAATTTAATGGATAATTTTCAACATGCACAAGAAATTTTTGTGAGGTGTATGTCTCTTCCAGAAATTTGTGGGACAGATGGAACACACAAACCAAAGGACTGAAAGGGCCATAACTAAATATACTCTTATCCCTGGTAGAAGATATGATAGGAAATGCTTTCACTGCTTAAGGTTAACACAGTGGCATTGAGCTGAATTTGCATTCCTTTTCTCGCTTAAAATATAGTGTCCAAAGCAAGTAAAGGCTGCAGCAGCTTCATCATCTTTTACTGGTTAAAACCAACTTGTAACTCCTCTGCCTTGCACTGAGGTGACAATCATAGAATCATGGAATCAGAGGCCAAACCTGTGTGATGGCTGGAAAACCTCCCCTGCATCCATTTCTCTGGCAGTGACTCCCCTGGGGGAGCGGCTGGACGTGCCCTGCGTGCCATGGAGCAAACTCCTCTGCAGAGGGATTCAGCCTTCTGGGCACTTCAGAGGCAGAAATTGGCTTCAGGTCTTCTTTTCTGTAAAGGAGAAAGGAAGACAGTTTGAAAGGCTCTGCCATTATCCTCCAGGACAATAACACAATAATTAAAATCACTCTACACAGTCCATTTTCCTTACAGATTTGGAAGACTATAATAGAGAGGATAACAATTGCTAGGACCCTTTTCTTCTCCCCCCAGAAGAACCTCACGAGTGACAGAGACTTGAAAGCTCAGAGCTGGCTCTCGGGGAGAAGATAAAATGCTGTTCAGAATATAGATTTTGGTGCCAGCTGGGAATTACAGCCCTGATCCATCCTCCTCTGTCATTGGAGTCTGTGTTGCTCTGTGGGCTAAATGGAAGTGAATACAGTTACTTTCCCTGTCTTGGGGGAAAAAATGACATTCCATTTTGTCTCCAAAAAATACACATTATTTAACTTATAAAATATTTAATCTGTGTAATTAATCCTCTCATGACAGCGCTTTGCACATTTTTCTGGCAATCCATACTTTGAATGGCCTATAGTTATAGCTAACTTTGTTTCCTTTTTCTCATGAAATTAATCAAAGGCTTGTATTCTAAATTATTCAGGAACTGAATGAAGCCTGCTTTCTATGGCTTGCAGCAAGAAAACTCCTATTTCTTTCATGTGCCAGCAATACAGAAATTCCATTTCTCCGAGGGGGAAGGACTGGAGAGCGGAGGGGATGCCCAGGCTGGGGGGTGTCACTGCCCTGGTGACACGGCAGGGGCTGGGCAGGGGCTGGGTGCTCTCACACCCTCTGCCTGCCCCCAGGGAGCAGCAGCACCCAGCAGGGACCGAGGCTTGGATGAATCATCCCAGCAGCAGTGGCTCAAATCCCAGAGAAGTTGGGAGCAGCTGTTGCTCAGCTCACTTTGATTTGTCATTCCAGCTGCAGTTCTGGGGCTGAACAGGGTGACTTCTCCCTTCAGGACACTCCGGGAGAGGTGAAACGGGGTCGTGGGGGCCACGAGCTCTGGGTACTTTGTGCTCACAGCCTCTCCCTGGGGTGTCAGGCTGCTCCCCTCCCAAGGGTTCCCTCAACCTGCCCCAGACACTGCTCTCCTCCCATCTCCCCTTCCACACACTTTGTTTGGGGGATTTCAGAGCGTTTCATCAGCCCTTGGTCCCCACTGGTGCTCAGGGCTGCCCAGAGCCCGGCTCCTGCTGTGGGAGAAAGCTGATCACAGGCTTGGCAGGGTTTTAAAGTGCTTTATCAACACTTGCTCCTCTCAGCTCCACGATGTGCATAAGTCTCTTGCTGGATTCAGAGTTCAGCCCCTTTGAAGTTTTCAACCTTCAGGCTAATTTTTTTTCAGCAGAAAATTTTCTCTATCACCACTTGTGGAGGAGTCATATGGAGAGTCTCACTGCAAGGGAGTCACACTTGCTGTGTCACTGAGCTGCATATGAATTTCCTGAGATCCTTTTATTTTTCTTAGCAAAAATATTTCCTCCTTTCTCTGAGCAGCCACTACTTGCAGCCCCCCAGGAGTGTTCTTTCACCTCTGGCTCTTGCCCAGCATCACTCAGGTCTCAGGGACTCCATGGAGCACGAGCAGAGAGAGCTCTGGGTCAGATCTGGGGGCTCTGGGGGTGAGGTTTTGGTACCAGGCAGAACATCACCACGTCCTGTCACACAGGCTCTGGGAAACCTTCGGAGCTCACAGAGTCTGTCCCCTCCAGACTGACAAATCCTGTTCTCCAGGAAATAAATTACCAGCACTCGGCACTGAAAGGAGCCCCAAAGGGGGCCGACAGTTCATTAACTGCACCCAGGAAAATGTCCTTATCTGCCCTTTGCTCTTCAGGCTTTACTTTGGAACTCTGTCTTTGCTACCAAACAATACGTGAAATTGAGAGAAAACTCTATTTTCTGGCTGTCCCACTGCCCAGTGGGTTGTCAGCTGCTGGCACTTACAGAAATTCATCCCAGAGCCCCCCAGCCCCGCGGCAGGGGAAGGGGTGATGCTTGCTGGAAACCATTCCCAGGGAGCAGCGAGATGGAACAGCCACAAATTCACTGAGAAAACCTGAAGAGGGAACACAAAGCATCAGCCTTGCTTTGGGAGCCAGCAGCTGCTTTGGCAGAACACAGCAAAGTTTCCATCTCTTGTATTGTTAATCAGCTCTGAAATTCACAGAGAAAGAAATAGAAATAAAAATAATTAAAAATCCAAAAGCAAAGCCTTGGTTAAATCATACCCTGCTGCACCACAAATTTTGGTGTACAGAGCTTTGCAAGGCTCTGTCCTAATGCATCAAAGCCTCCAGTGCAGCACCCTGGTCCAGATACAGGAAGTCTTCTAATGACCAGCCCAGCATTAGGAGCATCATTGTTAATCAGGTTTTATGGATTTATGAAACAAATATACACACTTGTCTTGTTTAATATTATTTTCCACTCAGAACCTTGGTTTAATACAGATGCCCTGAAATTATACCATTCATAAATAATGCAAGTAATAAAACCTTTCTCTTATTCCCTGGTGCACACAATTGCAAGATTAAATGTGGATTTAACAAAAAAAAAAAAAAAAGGTAGAACTTTGGGTTTAAAAACCAAAAAGCAAGTGCTAAGTGCCAGCTACTGCAAGAGGAGGAAGTCAGTGCAGCTTCCAGGCTCCAAGGCACAAATGAGAATTGATTTTTAAGGAGAGAATTCATGGCCTTGATTTCATGGTTAGATTTATGTGACCGGGTTGATCTATTTGGTCGGTCTGGGCACGGGGCGTGGATGTGGGATCCAAGTGGCGACTGAAGCTCACGCACCCACGCCGGGAATCATCGCCCTGGAGAGGCTCCCAGGGCACGGGGAACGAGGGATTGTCGTTCCCTGTGTCAGAAGGAGCCCCCGTTCACAGCCTCGGAGGGCGGCGGGATGCGGGAGCTGCTGCGGGAGCTGCTGCAGGCAGGTGGAGCCGGGCACCCGGCCCGGGGAGCTGCGCTCGCCCGCCCCAGCTCCAGCTCGTCTGCTGGGCATCTTCTACATCATTCATAGCCCGGCGACTGCTGGAAATGAGCAACAATAAATAAATAAAGCAGAAAAATTAGTATTTTTCTGGCTGGCTTTCACACGGCAAAACATATCTGAAAGAAAACCGTGGTCTGCCTTTGCTGGATTTGGCCAAAATCTAACCATGGGCAGAACTGCATTCCCACGCAGTAGGAGACAACTGCCTTTTTCCTTTCAAATCGGAAGAATCGATGTGTTTTTAGTGCTCAGAAGCCTGGGACTAACAGGGAGAAGGAATGAAAAGAATCTGTGACCTGTGGGGCATTTTGCGTGCTCGGAGCCCCTCCTGTGCCTGCAGAGGCAGAAATGCCAATGAGGTTCCCTGCAGCCCGATCTTCTGCCTCGGTCCTTCCCCGCCGCACATTTCCCAGTATTTTCCAGTCATTTCTCCAGCCAGTTCCCAGCTCCTCAGCCCTGAGCCCTCCCCTCCCGCTCTGGGCTCAGCACCACCGAGGGCTCAGGGCGCAGAGCTCTGGTGGCAGCGGCTCCTGCCGCTGTTCCCGTGGCTGCCACACTCTTCCTCCCTCCTCAGGCGTGCTGAGAAGGAGCTGCCTTGTTCCCAGTTCAGAGGTGTCAGTGGCGGCAGCTCCTGTGGATTACCCGTGTTTGGGTACAGGATGCTTTTCCCAGCGCCGGAGAAGCAGAAGATACGTGCTGGAACCCGTTCCTGCTGCCCACCCCGGAGCTTCGGGCATCATTACTCCTCCCTTGCCATGTGTTTTGGCTCCTGCAAGCACGGAATATTTGCAAAGCATTCAGCGTTTGTTGAAATACTCTCTCTGGATCAAAGCTCAATATTTCTTGGCTTCTCCACACTTTCTGAGCCGCCTTCTGCTCACTGTTACATATTTGCCTTTCCCTCCTAAGTTGTTAATGGATCTGAACAGCTTTTGTTTATTGGTTGGGCTTCTCTTCCCAGAGAAGGGCAACGGAGTCGGGAAGGGTCTGGAGCCCCGGGAGAGGCTGAGGGAGCTGGGAAAGGGGCTCAGCCTGGAGAAAAGGAGGCTCAGGGGGGCTCTTGTGGCTCTGCACAAGTCCCTGACAGGAGGGGGCAGCCGGGAGGGATTTGGGATCTGCTCCCAGGGATCAGGGACAGGAGGAGAGGGAACGGCCTCAGGCTGGGCCAGGGGAGGCTCAGGCTGAGTATTAGGGAAAACTTTTTGAGGAAAAATGACGTGATCTTGCCAGAAGCTGCCAGTTCTTCTTATTGAATTTAGAATCAATAGTGCATCAAGTGGCTGGGGATGTTATTAATCAGAAAATTGGCACGAAGGACCAGGAGGTAATAACTCCACAGCATGCCCACTCTTTTCTTGTGGAGCTGCTGTTCATGACTCCAGGTAGTGCTAATTACTCCTTGGGACCTGCTTTCCAGCTGCTTTCCAGACAAGGCAGACTCCAGCTCGCAGCACTGCAAAGCTCAGCTGCTCCCGGTTATTTTCCTGTCACTGTTGCTGTAACCTGTGGCAAAATATTCCATTGCCTTCCCCCCAGCCCAGGAGGAAGGATGTGAAAGCTGGGGGAAAAGGCACAATTATTTCGGGTCAAAAGACACTAAAAAAAAGGTGGGACACCCTGCCAGTGCTGGAAGGGACACACAGCAGCTTCTCCTGAGGCTGTCACTCCCTGGGTTATCGGGGATCCAGGGGCAGCCACGGCCTCTCTGGGCTCCCTGTGCCAGGGCCTCCCCACCCTCTGAGTAAAGGAACATATATAAAATAAATGTATTTTCTCTCTCTCTAGGCTGTAGCCACCAATTGCCATTCATCTTTCAGATGTTCTCTGGGCCTCAGCTGCTTTTCAGGGAAATCAGTTGCTCATATTCAGAGCGTTTAAACCACCTTGTCTACCACCTCCCTGGCACCTCCATCCCAGCTCCCTAAAATGCAGCGGTGTCTCACAGCAAGTTCCATGGGTGCAGCACTGTGGTCTATTAACAGGCAAGATGCTCAGCCCTTAGAAGCTTTTCCATGGTCTATTTTCAAAGATTTGAAACCTTTTCATTTCTTTTTTCACCTGCCTTTTATAAAAATCTCTCTGTTTGCAAGACCTGTTCAGGGTCAACAGATTTAGCAGTACCTCTATAAAAATAACAGGGAATTTCTGAGCCTCTGTATTCATGGCCTACACAGCACACCAAGGAAAGGAAAATAACTTGAAAAGTATTAGGACATACTTTAATAAGCTCAGGTCTCCTGCCTGTGACCCTGAAAGTGTGTTTATCTTTGGGCTTGTCTTCAGCAATCGTTATTCCACCACCACCTTAGGATAAGCATGAATGTATGAATTTACAGCTGCAAATCCCATTTGACTGCATGTAATCCAGTGGTTTTCCATGGAAAAAAAGGTTTGAAATGCTGCACCTGTCCTGCTTTTGCAGAGAGGGGATTATGTTCTTATATAATTATTGTATGATTGTGTCTAATTGGATTTCCAGTGCCATTTATGTCGTCATGAGGCTAACCTGGAAGTAACCTCCAACGGAATTCATTAATCCTAACGAGTTATTAAATTTGTGATTAATAAACACCAAAGGGAACAGAGGCAAACATAACTACTACCCCCACTGAAAGGAGTGCTAGGCACATAAATGAGGGATCTTCTCCCCAAATCATCCTTCCAGATCTCACATATCTCTATAACCACAAGGAGTTGGTCTCTCATCAAAGGACCTCTAATTTAGCAAATTATTGCTTTCCTGCAGCCTTCCTGGTCTCCTGGGAGAGAGTCTGAGAGTGGATTCTTGCCCCTGCTTCTGCTGCAGCTTCTGCCTCAGATTTTTAACCGACATCATCCAGACACCCTTGGGTTAACACAGACCATGGGGCTGCACATGGAACCCTGCTGCTCCCACGGTGGGAGCTGGATGCACAACAGGGATGGCAAAAGCAACCAGAGAGATGCAGGAGATGGGGGCACTGGGGGCTTTTCACAGCACCCAAAATTGCTGAGCTGTGGGGAGCTGGAAGGGCTCTGGAAGGAGCAGCAGGGCTGCCTCAGCCAGCACTCCTCTAGGTCCCTTCCAGATGAAATATTCTCTCTCTTCTCTTCCCTCTTCATTCCCAGTGCATGGACAGGAAGGAGACAGGGAAAGCAGCTCACATCCTCAGCTCCAGGAGCCTGGGGGATGTTCTCCCTTTCTTACAAGGATCTGGTTGCTACTTTGGGTTCTCACAGAAAGTGCAGGAAAAAAAAAATGAGAGAGACTCTGTGGGTACCAGGCTGGCACTGCAAACCCTCCTGGCTCACAGCAGCTCTTCTGTTCCCCCCACTGCTGCTCCTCACCCCGTACCTGATCACCACGTAGCAGTGAACCAGAGATGCAATTAGCATTTCCCAGATATTATCTGCAGCAATCTATAGCCATCAAAGCCAAGAAGTGACGAAGGCAGAGCCCAGCACAGCACTCACCCAGCCTTCTGCCCGGACAGCAGATTTGTTTTATATCCTGGCATTTCTGACAACCACAAGTAATTGGAGTTTCAGTTTAATTTAAAATATAGAAATGGCTCCAAGCACCAAACTGGGCTCTGGTTTGTTATCAGAGCACGCTGGTGGATAAACACCTCTTCTCACTGCTTTTTTCCTGCAGGTTCCCCACACAAACACCGACCTGCTCAAGGCTGGTGAGGTCAGAGCAGAGCCACGCTGTGGAGAGCCACAGCTGCCTCTCATTGCCCTGCCTGGAAGGAGACCTGGACCCCGAGGTGTGTGCACCTGGACAACAGGAGCCCTCCAGCCCCGCAGCTCACAAGGCACGGGACCCAGGAGCTGCTGCTCGAGGCCGTGGGCACATTTCCCACACAGTTCCCATCCAAGCCTGCCTGGGGAAGATCAGCACTGGCACCGTGTCAGGGATGAGTTTAATCGCATTATGAATATTCACTTGTTCCATGACAGTTTTCCTGGGAGCCGCAGAGCGGCGGTGGCCGGAGCTGGGCCATTTCCCTGCAGCCCTTCTGGCTCCAAACGCATGGAAACAACTCGGGGGGAAACTCCAGCATTCAGCAACTTTATGGGCAATGCAATTTATTTTATGATCAAATTACACCAGGGTAATGCTGCCTTTTGCATCAGACAATTCAGTTCTAGTAATTGCTACCCTGGGGGTCTCTTCTCTTCTCTGTACACCCAGCCCATTTATAACACTGATGGTAGCAATGTGTGAGCAGAGGGAGGATAATAGACCTTAAATAGCAGCAACATCTTGCTGGAGGAAAGAGAGAGCTTTGTCTTTATATTTCCAAGACTTGTTGAGCCTTATGAGGTGTGTGCCTGTCCCAGTGAGACATCCAGAGCTGATGCCATGGGAATGATGGCATCAGGCTGCTCCCCCAGGGTGCCCTGAGGTGTGTTCTGTCTCACACACATGCACACATCCACTGGCCAAAGAGCCAAGTTTGACTGCAGGTAAGTTGTAAAAAATTGAGGAAAATGTGCAAAGAACTGGTAAAAACAACTCTGGGTACCAAGGACTGGCCCTAGAATCCTTTTACCACCCTCAGGCTGCAGCCCTGGCAGTGGGGCAGCCCCGGGGCTGAGGTTTGGATTTGGGAGGTGTAGGTCCAAGCAGTACCTGCCTGAGGTGCCCATGGGCAGGAATTCCTGCTGCAGAGCAGCCTGTTCAGCCACAACTTAACCCTTCTGTTCTTCCCTTTCCTTTCTCTGAAGGGAAGATCACAGAATCCCAGACTGGTTCGGGCTGGGAGGGATCTGAAAGCTCATCTCACTCTGGGCAGGGGCATCTTCCCCTACCCCAGGCTGCTCCACCCTGGGCTTGGACACTTGCAGGGAAGGGGCAGCCACAGCTTCCCTGGGCACCCTGCTCCACCCAGAGATGGCATTTGCCTTCCTCCCAGTGCCCAGGGAGCTCTGCCAGGCGAAGGTCGAAGCCGCCGTGCTCAGCACGGATGGATGGGAGGGAGCAGGAGGCTGATCTGTCTTGACTCACGCCTGTCAATGGGGAGGAATCGGGACAAATGACACCGGGTAATGCATTCTGAAAGAATGTCCTCTAGTTTGGGGAAAGTCACACTGCAAGCTGTGTTGGGAGCAAGTCTTGATCTATTTAAACTGTTTTGCTCTGGGTTTCAAAAGGACAAGAATCTCTTGGGGGGAAAAGCAACAGCAAACTTTGAACCAGCTGTATAATTTCCTATAAATATTCCACAGCCCCTGGGAACCCAACGCCCTCGCTGAGCACATGGCGTGGAGCTCTGTGGATCATCTTCCCAGTGTGATGAGGCCACAAAGTGGCTAAAGTAGTCCTGGAGGATGCCTGGATGATTCCAAAGGTGAAAGGCAGCCCTTCCATGCTGGCACTGAGTGCCTGGCACTTTCGAGAGCTGGGCTGGAGCAGCCTTTAACCCTGACTTAGATGGACTCCGAGAAGAAGAAATTACTGACTAATTTTTACCAAGTGCCTCTGTCCCCACCCTTGGAAAGTGACATGTGAATGGCAGCAGCAGGCACCCCACAGGCTCCTGGAGGTGTTTCTCCCATCCTCATTCCTCACCTCTCATCCCATCCCATCCTTGCATTTCCCTCGCCTCAGCTGACTCCTTGCCCACTCCGCTGTACTCCGCAGGGAGCTCCCTGCCTGCCCCTGTGCCCCATCCCTGTGTGCCACGATTTCCTTCTGCCTCGTTCCTCCATGTGGGCTCCTTTCCAGCCCTCCTTGCTCTGATCTGGCCCATCAATGTCAATAAGCTGGTTTTGGAAGCACCATTCCCGATGCCCCCAGATCCCATCTCCGTCTCCACGGGCACTGACCGCTCACGGCCGTGGGCAGAGGGGTTTGGGTGCAGGAGGGAGCAAGGAGTGTCCCACACAGCCCCCAGGGATCAGTACAGAGGGGTTTGGGTGCAGGAGGGAGCAGGGAGTGTCCCACACAGCCCCCAGGGATCAGTACAGAGGGGTTTGGGTGCAGGAGGGAGCAGGGAATGTCCCACACAGCCCCCGGGATCAGGCCAGGGCTCTGCAGGAACCCAGGTTAAGGCGAGGCTGCCACGTGCCCTGACACTGCAAGCGACAAAAATCCACTGCCGGCCACAGCAGCCTCGCCACAAGGTATTGATTTACTCTTAACACTTCGTTCCTCAGCAATAACATAAATCAGCAAGACAAAAAGAGGAATAGGAAATAGCTTCCAGCAATGCTGAATGGACTCTCAGTGCCTACGTGCTGCAACCTTGGGTTTACCCAGCAAGGGTACGGCTCCGAGGAGCTGCACCGGCAGCTCAGGGCTTGCGGTTCCCCCCATATCCCTAAAATAACTTAGGGTGGTGAAGGTATTTCCATAATAAAATCCCCGAGTGAAGAGCAGGTGTTGTTCCAGCAGCCAGCTGAAGGGGCTGGGAGGGCTGGGAGCCCTCCTGGAGGGGCTGGGGACGCGCTGGGTCAGGCTGTGGCCGTGTGGTCCCCTCCTGCCAGCGAAGAGCAGCCCTGGGCTGTCCACCCTGCACCTCTGAGCTGCCCCAGCCTCCGCCTGCAGCAGAGGGGAGCAGGCAGGGGAGGGCATCAGCATTAGCAAACAGCTACAAGGGTTATTTTGAGAATTACAGAGTTCCTGTTAGGAAAAGCGAAAAGACTTCACTGAGTGTCTCCCACGTGTTGGAGACCTGAAACTGCATAAAGTAACATCATAAGGGGCAGGAAATGGGGACCTGTTGAAACAAAAAATGGACTTTTTCAGCTGAAAATTTCCATTTCTGGTCACATACATAGACCCATACACTTTTTCTATGGAAGTATTGATCTGCATCCGCTCTTAACCACATTTCTCATTTCTTTTCTCCTCTCTGCTAACCAGCCATTCCTGATAAATCTCTGTTCTGTGTGCACAGGCTCCTGCCCCTGGATGTTCACAGTGTGTGCACACACACATCACAGAGCCACAGAATATTCTGAGCTTAAAGGAACCCACATGAATCACCAAGTCCAGCTCCTGGCCCTGCACAGAGCAATCCTGAAATCCCACCCTGTGCCTGAGATCCTCGTGTGCCTTTAAACACAGCTGCTTTGGTGCTTCCATGTGCTCACATCCCTGTATTTGGTCTCATCCACTCAATCCGACAGAGATTTCCTGAATAAAATGTCAGCCTGCTTATGGAAATGAAGCTAAATATAAATCTAATACCTGCCTGAGCTCCTGAGTGCTTGGAAATGTGGGGTTTTGGTGTCCAGCCCTCTCTGAACGCAGGGAAAGCAGAGCCCTGCTGCTCCATGCCTTGCTGCACCCCTGGCAGGTTCCCCGCCTTGGGACACAGCACGGGGACCTTCTGCAGACAACCTGAAATAATCCTAATTTGCCAAGAATTTCTGGAGTCTGCCCCTCCCATATACCTGTAAGGGTGGATGGGAGCAGTGGGACATTAATCTCAGCCTTTTGTACCTTTTATCAAGTGGAGGGAATGTGGAAACAACATTTTCATTGGCGTTTGCTTGTCCTTAGAGCCCGAGTGTCTCGGCTGAGGGGGGGCTCTGATTTCAGGAGCTCAAGCAGCCTGAAACCTGCCAGGTTTTAAATTTATTATTGATTTCTTTTCTGTCTCCAGGGATTGCTGCAAAAGAGCCAGGCTAAACCCCTTCTTTATGATGCATGGCATTTTCAGCACAGGATGCTGATGGGAGAGGATTTTGGCTATGGCGATTATTCAGCCACAAACACAGCACTGTTTAACTAATCATCAGTTTTAACATAAAGTCCTCTAATCCCTGAGGATTGGGACATGCCATACATCATCTCACAGTGCTGGGGCTTCTTGGCCTCATTACTACATAAACAGAATGGAGTCACAGACGAGCTGGGTGGGAAATGCTCTCCCTGGAGTGCCCTGGGCAGCCCCTCAGCAGGACAGGGACAGGGGGACAGGATCTGGGAACCCCATGGGGTCAGGCCAGGCCAGGCCAGGCCACCTGGCCAGATCCTGACCCTGCTCCAGGGACCTGCTGGGATGAGTGCAGAGGCAGAGAAATGCAAAGACTGGGGAAAATATTAAAGGACTAAACCCAACGAAAATCCTACTCCATTTTTTGGCAGATTCCTCTGGGAGAATGTCCTTAACCAACATCTGCTCTCGAGGGT
This sequence comes from Aleadryas rufinucha, assembly GCA_013397815.1. Taxonomy (NCBI): domain Eukaryota; kingdom Metazoa; phylum Chordata; class Aves; order Passeriformes; genus Aleadryas; species Aleadryas rufinucha. The sequence goes on along the minus strand of VZTH01006739.1, from coordinate 32,637 downwards.
CACAGCACTGGGGAAAAATGTCCTGGGAGGTCTCGCTGGGGAGGAGAGGGAGAAGCCAAAGCAGAACCAGCTCCAGCCTGGGCCCTGGAGGAGCCAGGGCCAGCAGCACCACCCCACGTGTGCCTGCAGACTGCCAAGCACCTCTCAGTATTTCAATGAGCTTTAGGATTTTGCAGTGAACGTTTTCTATCGTGCCACAAGGCCTTTGATGGCTGTGCTGGGAGTGAGATGGGTTTGCAGAGGAAACCACTTCCCACAGAAACAGGACCTCAGAGGAGCTGCTCCTACTTGCAGGAAATGAATCTGATCACAGAACTTTTCCTCCCCTTTCACCCTGGGAGGAGAAGGATGGGGAAGGATTAAGATGGAAAGCGGGCACGGTGCTAGTGAGGTGCAGCAACCCTTTCAACCCCACACCACGCTGTGAGGGAGAGAGGATTTGCACATCATTCTCTTTTTAACTTTTTTTCTGCCCTAGAATTGTTGTTCTTCATCCCAATATGGAAACATGTGATCTGAAATATAGTAATGTTTTTTCTTTCTATACCTGGAGTATGCCTGAAGTCAAATAGAGATAAAAAATTCACTTTGCTGCTGCCACTACAGATCTTTTTCCAGTAAATTATTCAGCTTTATTAAGCACATAAAGACCTACAAAGTTAGTCTTTTAATGTACTTATATAGCCATAAACTAATATCACTGCTATGATTGCATTTTAATGATTTTTTTTTATCTTTGCCTAATTTGTATACTTAACAATCACATCAATAGAAACAGAAATGCTCACTGTGGAAGTTTTCTGCTCAGAGATTAGGTCCACGTTTACTCCTCACCTCCAAAGCTGATCAAAGCTTCCTAATTCCTATTCCCTGCTCTTAATGGCTCCTGTGGAGATAACCCAGCAGCTGTGCTGCCCTGCCTGCTCTGCTCAGCGGGTCTGGAAGGCTCAGGCTGCTCTGGAAATGCAGCTCCAACCCCACCAGGGCAGATTCGCTCTTCCCTCAAGCCCTGGCTGAGGATTCTGCTGGGACACCAGGAGCACACGTGCCTGGACCCAACTTTTATGTGGAAAAGGAAAGAGTTATGTACTAATTTATTCAGGAAGCACACAGAGATCCAAAACTGGTTTGGGTGGCATCACTTGCACCTCACGCTGCCTCTGGTGGAGTTTTTGGGTGATGGTTGGGAGCATCCCACAGGCAGGAACCGGGCTGAAGCTCTGCTGTCTCCCACAGACACTCAGGTCCTGTAGGGCTGGAGCTGCTCCAGGCACAGCACTGGGAGCTGCCCTGTCACATTTGCCTCGTGGGTTGTGATGAAGTTTCCCCATCCCTGGAAGTGTTGGACGGGGCTCGGAGCGCCCTGGTCTGGTGGAAGGTGCAACAGGATGAGCTCTGAGGTCCCTTCCCACCCAAACCAGTCTGTGATCCTATGGAAAACACAGCAGTATTTTAAACTGCCCAATTAAAGGCTTAATTTAGGATTAGTAACAGTTTAATAACATTTATATCTATGGAGAGCTCTGAGTGAGCAAAGCAGCACCGTTTGCTGACAGCGTTCAGGGTCCTGTCGGTGCCACACCATTCCCAGACAAGGGCTCTGCACCAATGCTAATTAACTTCTCAGCTGAGCGTTCCTTGTAATAATTTCTGGTTATTTAGTGAAATCAGAATTACAAATTATTAAACCTGCTAATAATTACTCTAAGTGGACATTAATTAGCATTGACTAATCATGAGATTCTCCCACTTGCTTATCCAGAGAACTTCTGCTGTTGATTGACACAGAAATGAAAGCCAGATGAATCAGTAACATTTGGAGCTTATGCAAAAGGATTGCCCCAGTCAGAAGGAATGAATTAGCTGGTAATTCCAGAAAAGTCAAATGTCCAATTAAGCTGCCACGAGGTGCCTTGTCCTGTGTCAGGCTCCTGCTGCTGTGGGCAGAGCAGGAGAGCCCCGAGCAGGGGGGGATGAGCCCTTCTCGGGGCTCTGGGGACTCTTCTCCAGCTCCAGGATGAGCTTAGAAAGAACCACTCAAGCACCACGAAGGGCAAAGGAGCTGGGAGAGCATCTCCGAGTCCCACTGATATTTTTCTTTAAGTAATTGATGGGGAGAGGGCTCGAGGCCCCCTGAGCACGTGCTCAAGGGCAGGTGGGAATCGAGCCTGGTGTCCCGGCTGTTGGGAGGAATCCTGCTTTCCCAGGGGCAATCCTGCTCTTTCAGGGGCAATCCTGCTTTTCCAGGAGCCATCCTGCTTTCCCAGGGGCAATCCTGCGTTCCCAGGGGCAATCCTGCTTTCCCAGGGGCAACCCTGCTCTTCCAGGGGCAACCCTGCTTTTCCAGGGGCAATCCTGCATTCCCAGGGGCAATCCTGCTTTCCCAGGGGCAACCCTGCTCTTCCAGGGGCAACCCTGCTTTTCCAGGGGCAATCCTGCATTCCCAGGGGCAATCCTGCTTTCCCAGGGGCAATCCTGCTTGTCCAGGGGCAACCCTGCGTTCCCAGGGGCAACCCTGCTTTCCCAGGGGCAATCCTGCGTTCCCAGGAGCAGAGCTTCGTGCCGTGGGCAGCCTCTCTCTGCAGCACTGCCCTGCTCCTCCCGGCAGCAATAAATAATCCCTGGTAGTTAAACCGCAACAAATGAAACAGTTAAGCACCTTACACTGTGAGCTGCAAAACCTGAATTCCAAATCTATCCTCTCTATCTCTGTCATGATTTCAAAGTCTCCACATGATGGAATTTGGGGTGGGGATTTTTTTCTCTCTCTTTAGCAAGCTGCAAAGTGTTTCAGCACACTTTTGAGCACATCCTCCTGTTAACTTCTTATGCACATGTTTAATTTTTGTGGGGTTTTTCATTCAATCTCAGGCTGATGCACAGGTCTCTGCAATCCTTTTCATCTTGGCTCATTGCACACGCGGAAATGGGGCTGCAACACAACATGTTATGGCAAAGTTCCCCTTTCTGCTTCAGGAATGAGTTCCATTGCAGGGATCTATATTTGGAGCTCTCCGGCACCGCTCTCTTTTGATGTTTTATACATTTGTCTGAGCCGCCTGTCTGCCGGTTGAGCTGGCTTGAAGTTATCAAAATTTTATCATTTTTCAAGTAGAAAAACACTTTCTCCAGCTCCCCTCTCCCTCCCCACTTCCAGCATTTTTCTGCCAGCCCGCAGAGCCCCGGGCCCGGCTCCTGCCCGTGCTGGGCAGTGTTTCCTCGGGATCAGCTCTTGCCCCTGTCCCAGCTTGGGAGGGCAGATGAAAGAGCAGCTGGGCAGGATTTGGGTGTGGGAGGGGTGGCATTTGGTGATGCTTGGAGCTCCTGACACAGCCCTCATCCAGAGAGCTCCGTCTCTTCCCGTCACCCGGCCAGCCCTGCACCCTCAGCAGCCAGGGTGTGCTGTGGGTGTTGGGTGAGTGGGGAGGATGCTGCAGATTGCTAAATTCCTTGTGTTCTCTTCCTCCTCCACTTGTATGTTTGTGAGTTGCTTGATCCCAATAATTCCAAGCTGCTTAGAGCACTGGAAGTGCTCACCTAGATGGACACAGGACACCTGAAGCTGTGGCTTTGTTCAGCTGTGCTGAGCTGGGGTACAGCAGCTGATCCCAACATTTATCCCTCCACAGCAACATATCCACTCCATTGCAGTCATTTCCAACTTTTCTGGTGTCTTGAGATGGAGCCCACACGACCTGCTTTTCTTGGTCCTCCTCTTCAGAATTGGCAACCCTCTCCTGGAGCCTGCAGCTGCCTGGTGTTCCTGCCAGCCCTTGGCTCAGAGCTGGGGAGAAGGTGGGAAAACGTCTTCTGCTGTAAGGAAGGTCTAGCAAACTGCAGGCAAAAATGAATTTTCATTGCCTCTTAATGATGATTAGTGATTTTGATACCACTGATCACATGCATTCCCAGAACTTTTGATTAATGAGACCATTTCTAAGCAGAAATAAAGAGCCTGTGGCAAAAATATGACAGGAACAGTGAGATCTGTCTGTACATCTCCCTCATAAAAGGCCCTGACTGTAAAGAAATTCCTAAAGGTTGTAAACAAAATGGTTTTCTTCCTCCCATTTCCCTTTCCCTCTCCCCCAAGCCACTTCCATCATTAGGAATCAATGCATTAGCTGGAGATCTCTTGCTTTGGGGCTGCAGGCAGAGAATGCCAAAATCTTCCTGCTCATAACAAATGTGAATTTCAGAAGTAAAGGAGACTCAGAGACCAACTCCTGCAGATCAGTGGGAGCATCTTCTGCCACTGGAAAATCAACACACCAGGAGTCTGTGGGATGGAGCCAAGGGTTTAGATGGGATATTGGGCATAAATCCTTCCCTGTGAGGGTGTGAGGCCCTGGCACAGGGTGCCCAGAGCAGCTGTGGCTGCCCCTGGATCCCTGGCAGTGCCCAAGGCCAGGCTGGACATTGGGGCTTGGAGCAGCCTGGGACAGTGGGAGGTGTCCCTGCCCAGGGCAGGGGCGGCACTGGAGGGGCTTTGAGGTCCCTTCCAACCCACACCATTCTGTGATTCCATGAAAATGCCTGGCAGGTGATGATTCCAGACCTGGCTACGGGAGATTCCACGACATCCCCTGGAGCTCTCAGCCCCTGGCACTGCCTGAGCTGGGCACTTGCTCTGCCCCAGCCCTTCAGCTCGTGGCTCTGGGAGTGAGAGTGGCCAATAAAGGTGCAATTAAGTTGGGACACAAGAAGAAAGAAGATAAATTATGGCCTTGCATTTATATAGCACATTTCATCCCAAACCATCGAGTTAAGTGATTGATATACAAATTACATTTTGAGAGATCACTCTACCCTCTCCATGCCTGACATGCAGATATATATAATATAATCATTATTTTTTAAAGCAAACTTACTTATTAATGCAAACCCTACAATTGGGGTGAGCTCTTCTGGGCAAAGATGAATCAGAAGTGACAAAACTCCACCATCTCATGACGAGCATGCTTAAGAATGAATGGAATAATTTAGATACTTGGATCCCTCCAACACAGCAAGTTCAAAGCCAAACAGAAAACGTCTCTCTTCTCTAAGGATTCAAAACAGAGTTTGCTAAAATGTAATTAAGCACAGAGTCCCTTGAAATCAATCACTTCCAGAAACTAATACCCACCTTGCTGATTAGACAGTGGGTGAGCCAGGGGCAATTAATGCATTAGTATGAAAATTGTTAACTGTGAGAGCAACCAGTTTTGATGGGATAATTGCTCTGAGAGAGACGACTTGATGGTTAATATCAGAAAAAGTGATGTCTTTGGGAGAAGGGAAGCTACTATGTTAACAGCAGCTAATTAAAAGTGACCTAATTCTCATTAATAATCTTTTTGATTGGATACAAACTTGAATCTGGGAGCTAATTGGGACCATCAGCACGTGTTGCCCCAGCTGATGGCAGCTGGGAAGTTTTCTGCTGTGTCTCAGGGAAAAGAGTGGTGGCAACTGTGGTGTAACCCTGCAAATGTGGCAGCCAAACTCTGTTCAGTAACCAGAAACCAGCGCAGGGAAATTCAATCCCTCGTGTTTCACCACTCTGAGTAACGTGTGATGTTTCTGCATTCCCAAGCATGTGTTTGCTCAGTGTGGCTGAGTGGAAGTGTCAGGGAAAAATGTTTGGTTTTCATGCCTCTGCAGTTAATAGCCAATTTTCCACAAATCATAATAGTTTTACACCATTAGCTTTGTGATTAAGTCTTCATTACGTGCTCCTGTTTACTCGGCACACGCTGCAGTCCGACAGGCCACAAGTGATTTGTGTCAGAGCAGCTTCCCAAACGACGGCTGAGCTCCTCTGACAGCACCAGAGATCCCTCTCCAGGCAAGGAGGGGGCAATTTCAGCAGGAAACACAAAATGACCCTGACACGGAGCCGGTGCGTGGAGAGCGGCGCTGTCCCTGCCATCCCCGGAGGAGCTCCGCGCTGGGGCATCGCCTCTGCCCGCCTCCTCTGCTCCAGAGGCAGACTCGGCTCTGACGGGTCACAGACAACTGCCCAAGGGTGGGGAGGACATCCTGGGGTCACAGACAACTGTCCAAGGGTGGGGAGGACACCACGGGGTCACAGACAACTGCCCAAGGGTGGGGAGGACATCCTGGGGTCACAGACAACTGTCCAAGGGTGGGGAGGACACCACGGGGTCACAGACAACTGCCCAAGGGTGGGGAGGACACCCCAGGCCTGCCAGCACCCCCAGCAGGCAGCGGTGACACGGCTTGGCCTGCTCTGGTCACAGAATCCCAGAAGGGTTTGGGTGGGAAGGGACCTCAGAGCCCCTCCAGTGCCAGCAACACTCGTTCCAGAAGGAGCAAGGGCTGCAGTCACGTCCCACAGAGGGTGAGAGGTGGCAATCAGTGAATTAATCACTAATTGAGCATTATACCAGTGCCTCCATGGCTGAACAATTAATGACAGAAGAACAACCACAAATAACGTATTGACCAAAAGCACCCAAATTATTTGTGTAAATTATTGGCAATGAATGATCTGACCAACCACTATGAACTCCTTTGCTCCTTTCATAGAATCACAGAATATCCCGAGCTGGAAGGGACCCACAGGGATCATCCAAATCCAGCTCCTGGCCCTGCACAGGACACCCCAAAATCCCACCCTGTGCCTGAGAGCGCTGTCCAAATGGTCAGTGCCCCCCAGCCAGGGCCAGCCCTCCCCAGGCACAGGTACCCAGGGAGCAGAGCTCTACTGCTGGCACCGAGTGTCACCCTGGGCACTGCCCAGGGGGAGTTTATGCCAATGAAACACCCCAAAAGGCACACAACTGAGGGGCAGGGTTTGGTGCTCCTGCCCTCTGCTCCATCCCTGCAGGACCTGCTCCTCCTCATTCCCTCCCCCACCGACCCCACCCTCTGCTGCGACTCATTCACGCTGTTCCAAAACTGCCTCCAGCCACCTCTGAGAATATTCACCAGAGATAAAGAGCAATCGAGATCTGCTGGACCTGCCCCATTGGCTTCACACCATTTCAAAGGGGATTTAAAGCAGAATAAAGTTGTTGTGGCAGGGGAGGAGCTGAGTGGGTCTTTGTATTTACATTGCGTTTTTCTGCTCGAGATAAAGCCCAACTTAAAGTCCCTTAACTCTTTTTGACAACAAATTAGTTTCAGATCAAGGGCTCTTGCTCTGTCTCAAAATATGACTTTCACTTCCAAATTATTCATCTTGCCAGAAGCTGTTGCTAACCAAAAAAAAAAAGAAAAGGCAATTTTTAAATGGTTTGTATAATGTCTTGTTCACTTTCAGTTTTCTTCATAGAAAATTCTCTTTGTCACTTCATGACAGAGAGTAAACTCTTCTATCACATTAATTTAGCAAGGCAGCCCGGTGGGAGCTGCTGCCCTGTGGGAGCCCAGCCGGGGTCAGGCAGAGGGATGACCCCTCCAGGACTGCAGAACCACCCACAGAACTCTCCCCCATTACATTTTCCAGGATGGTGGCTGTTCTCTATTTAACACTGTACAGTATTTCTCCTGAATGCTGTTTTGTTCCACAGAAAGCTGCGATTTAATCTCTGTCAGTGGAAATCCTCGGGGTACCTGGTGCCTACCAGCTGCTGCTGGGTTTTGATGGACGTTTAGCAGGGCCTGAGGCTCGTGTGGGATCTTTCCAGGCACCATTCCCAGGCCAGGCCTGACCTGTTCATTCTGAACACGCAGGTCCTGCTGCCTCGAGCGTCAGGGGCTGCCATCCCACCTCCCACAGCTCCTCCTGCTCTGCTCTCAAGGCACCACTCGAGAACAAACCCAAGAAGTCACAGCAGATCAAATCAGCGACACTCAGAAATGCTTTTCCTTCTTCAAGAAAAAAACTCTTGCCATTAAAAAGCAGAGCACATCAGGGATGTGTCAAGCAGATGTGATGGAAGACACATGGTCACTTCATTTCTTACCCCAAACTCCAGGAATCACAGGCACTGAATGCTGCTCTCTCACGGACTTGGAAATGTGAAAAAAACCCTCAACAAACATCAAAGTTTCTGTTCAAACCTGTTCGTTTT
>VZTH01006739.1:0-24194 GCA_013397815.1 Aleadryas rufinucha | reverse complement strand
AGCCCAGCCCGGCCCAGCCGTGGGACAGGAGCCCTGGGAACGCGGAGTCACCGAGGGGCCTGGGCTGGGAGGGACTCGCTCCCTTTCCCTTGCAGGTTACACAGGTTCTGGAGCACCAAACCACATCATTCTTGGCCTGTGTTGCCCTGCAGCAGCGGGTGGGACTGGGAACTGTCCTCCCCTCTCAGCCAACACAGCTCCCCTGCCTGGAGCGCCCTGTCCTCTGCGAGCCCCAGGCAGATGCAGATGGAAAGCCTCATCCTGCCAGACTTTCTGCAAGATGTTTTATTTATACACTCTTCCTGCCTGATTATACCCTGCTTGAAATAGAGCAACACTTTTTATTTCCACCAGTGCTCACCAGTCCTGCGTACTGGTTAATTTGCCTGCAGATGGTGAAAAGAAATTAAAGGGATAAAGATGTCCCTGGCTGAGCTGGCAGCTGGGCCGTGGCTGGTGTCTGTGCCCAGGTAAGGTGTCACCTGGCAGCTGTACAAGTGTCCCCAGGGCAAGAACAGAATGAACAATCCCTGCTGCGGAAGAGGAGGAGGATCAGATGGCGCAGAAACACCTCGGTGACAGCCCAGCTGGGCCGTGAGCCCCGGGGCTGACCGGGAGCACGTCCCTCGGAATTTCCATCTTCTGAGCAAAACAGTAAAGTTGGTGCTGACAGTGCCCTTCCCTCCCTGCTGGAACCCCTGCCTGGACACCTCTGTGAGCACAGGGGAGCATTGCTCAGTGTGGTCCTGGCCCTGGGGACACGGGGAAAGCAGCGCTCCAGCACTCCCCAGATTATTTCACCAGCTGTTATCCCCACTTTATTCTGCCTCCTCTCCCCTGTGAAAGCAGAAAATGCGAGGGCTCAAAGTCGAGGCGGAAATGCAGAAAGTGCTGAATAAAACGGCGGCAGAAATCCGAGGGGAAATGGATTTAATGGTCCGAGCGGCTGCTCAGAGCTGCCCGAGCCCAGAGACGGGGAATGAGGACACATCAGAGCGTAACTCAGAGGAGAATTGGCCCAAAGCCGCTGCATTTAACAGATTACAGCAGATTATCCTAAATAATGATTGATTTCTTTGGAGCTGGATTTCACACGCCTGGTTTGCAGCCCAACCACACAAATTGGCAGAGAGCTGACGTGGGCTGTATGAACAAGTGTGAGGGGATGCAAAGCGCTGCTAATGGGCTGATATTCACAGAAATTCAGGTGCACAATAGTGCAAACTTACACTGACATTTTCCTAACTTCTTCCTACACACTTGTTTCATGCAAGGCTGAGAAGAGCTGCAGTTGCCAGAGCTGTCTGCAAGCTGTGGAGATCAACAGAAAGCTTCAAAGAATAAAATTCTGATGAAAACCAGAAACGAAAGTGTATGAAAAGGAGAATGTTCTTTCTGTTTCAAAGAAATTACGCATTTTCCGAATATACCATTGGCATTTCTGAACCCAAATACCTACAGATTAAAAAAGAAACGCACTGAGAAATCTCCAGAAACACAGGCAGATAATAAAGACAGCCTTTACCCTTCCTTCCCTGGTCTGTTTTATTTCACAAGGAGAGAGGAAAAGAAAACTGTGTGGATGGCAATTGGAAAAGTCAACACTCAGCAAAGAACTCAAATGGTGTGACCAATGTGGCTTTCAGAATAATAAATGGCTCATTTCACTTATCAGCTGCNCGAGAACAAACCCAAGAAGTCACAGCAGATCAAATCAGCGACACTCAGAAATGCTTTTCCTTCTTCAAGAAAAAAACTCTTGCCATTAAAAAGCAGAGCACATCAGGGATGTGTCAAGCAGATGTGATGGAAGACACATGGTCACTTCATTTCTTACCCCAAACTCCAGGAATCACAGGCACTGAATGCTGCTCTCTCACGGACTTGGAAATGTGAAAAAAACCCTCAACAAACATCAAAGTTTCTGTTCAAACCTGTTCGTTTTCGTACTCCAGCTGCAAGTTTTCATGGTACAAAAGCATGTCCTTCATGAAATTCAGATCTGAGTGCTCCTGAACATTGAACTCAAAGTCAAAACTCAAAGCCTTGAAGTCCATATGTATCACAAGGACAGAGGAACGTCTCTCATCCTCAGTCAATGAGTGTATAACTCTCTCTGAGGCCAAATTGCCTGTGTAGGACGTCCCTCACTACTGTAACACCAATAGAAGCCTATTTTTGTACAGCTTTAGGTCTTGGAGACAATCCAGAGGCAGCTCTTACAATCCATGCTGACTCCAGGCTGACTCACACCCTTAACTCACACATGCCATTGTCTTTATTCAGATTTCCCACTTACACTGCAGGCATCTGACATNATTATTATTATTATTATTTTTTAAGACTGGCTTCAGAATCTTTATTCAGTTACTTGGATCTATTGATGTCCCTTGTGCCAAATCAATACTCTTTCCTAGAGAACATGGAGTAAAAATCCATACTCGTCCTGCTCAGCAGTAAAATCATGGGAGCTTGGAGCTGGCGTGCCCGAGCGGTTGCTCTGTGGCTCGGGTGTTAAAGCTGTCAAGTGCAGATTCTGGGTGATAAAATAAAGAAATGTCCCATTTCCTGCCCTGCTCTGCACTTGGCCCCTCTGGGCCCTGACCTGGAGCAGCATTTGCAGGATGCAGGTGCAGAGCACCCCAGGTGAGGCCCCAGAGGCTCCGGGGCACGGGCAGGGACTGCTCCTCCTGGCCCAGAAGGCGCAAGCAGGAGGGAGGTGAGGGCTCAGGTGATGAAATATTGCAGAGGTTCCCCTGGAGCTCAGGCTCTGAGGAGTGGCAGTCCCAGAGGGAATTCCTCCTGCGCCCCTGGGTGCGGTTCAGCACTGTCCCAGTCACGTTCCCTCAGTGCCTGGGGAGCGCAGACCTGGGCTGATGCTCAGTTCCCTGTGCCTCTGCCTCTCCACTCGGGTTGTGCTTGTTGTTGGGGCTTTTGTTTGGTTTTTTTTTCCTTTCTGTTTGTTTTTGTGGTTTGTTTGGGGTTTTTTTTTTAAGGATAGAAAAGAGAATCTGAAGAGTTGTAGAGTATTTGTGGAGCACACAGAGACTCCTGTGAGACAGTGAGAGTCCGAGAAACGAAACAGGGATGAGATAAAATTTTGGCTTATCCTTATTTTTCCTACTTTATAACAGAATTATAGATGAACTTTTTTTTCTGTTTGAACTTTCTTCTTGAATCCAACTCTCTTTTCTCTTCTCTGAATTCCCTCAGGGCTGGCCTCTCCATTTCCATGCCTGCTTATTCCAACCCAGGTCGGGCAGCCAGCCTGGATCTGCTTTGCTCCAGAGAAAACAACCAGAAGCGTTTGATTTTGCTCTTGCCTGGATGCTCCTGCTCAGCTGATGAGCAGATCCTGACTCCTCTTTGAAGAGGCAGACACCAGGCTGGAGTGCTGGGAAGCTCCACACAGTTTCAATGAACACTAAACCTGCCCCTGTGAAATGCTGGTCCTTGCTCAGGAGAGCAGGACCCTTCATGTACCAACTTTCCCTGTTTCATCGAGGATAAAAAACCAGAACTGCTCATGAGAGAAAAACTATTTATAAGGATTTTTGTTTTTCTTGCATCTCCAAACCATTTTTTAACACAGTTGAGTTGATACGAGGCATTTTTTAGCAATTTCTTATTAGCCAGAGAATTAGAAAAGAAAATGTTATTTGGAACAAAGTGTTCCCTTCAGTGCAAGGGTTTTTCTCTCCCAGCTGCTCTGCTTTCAAACACACAGAGAGATTAAAGTTATTTGTTTTATATTGCCAAAGGTACTGTACAAGTGTGTATATTTGCGACTGGTTCTTGAGATCAGATTTATTACAGAGTTTAAACCAATTTACATTAAAATGAAAGCTGACCTCATTCACCCCATTTTATGATTGTTATAACAACAGCCTAATCTGGATCATTTCTTCCTTCGTGTTCAGTACAAGCACTTTGAATGAGTTTGTTGCCGAGGATTTGAGTGGATTTGTATCTTCCTCTCCTTGGCTTCACTATGTCAGGTCTTTTCTCTTTTTTTGCTTGTTTTTCCTCCCATTTCATTTAGATGTGGGAATGATAACCCCATCCCACAGGGCCATGCCTGGCAGGGTGCAAACCCCACCACCCTCCTTCCTCCCCTGCCCACTGAACTCAGGGAGCAGGTTTTGTAAGAGGCATGTCAATAATTGATCTTAAAAGGATTTCTGCCTATCTCAGTCATGCTTTCCCTGCCACATTTACTCCAACATATGTCTGCAATCTACTGGGGCAACACAAGCGGATCAGCGTCCACATGACTGCACTTGGGAGCTAAAAATAACCTGCTGAAGTGAATACATTAAGTTCTTTATGCAAAACGCCTCGTGTTAAGTCTCTGTTTGCACTGCTGATAAAATGTGTGTTGAAATATCCATGGCCTTGATGTCTCGTATTCACAGAGAAGGGCTTTGGCAGCCAAAAATCCCACCCACCACAAAGGCTTAAATAGCAGCGCATTAATCCGTTTAATTTCTCCGTTCTCGGCTGTTTTGAAGGTCAGGTGTTTGCCTACTACACCTAAACAGCTTCCAACCTCCAAAACAAAGAATAGTCAGAATTAGACAATTAGGGCTTAGGGAGAAGTGTCTCTGAGTAGTCATTCAAATCCAAGAGGAAATTTCAATTAGATCATGCTTGTTACTCCTTGGTGTTTGCTTTCTGCTAATCTCCGAGCACTCGAGCACTGAGAGCACAAAATAGCCTGTCTGTCCCTCCAAGTGTGAGCTGATGGAGGGCTGCTGAGGAGGAGCCAAACCTCCACCTCCATCTGGAGCCCAGCGCTCGCAGCAGCTACAGAAATTACAGCCAGTGTTCTTCTCTCGCTGGTGGTAATTAATTATCGGCTACTAAACGAGGAGGAGAAATACTGAACCTTGGAACCGCAGAATATCCTGAGCTGGAAGGGCCCCACAAGGGTCAGGGAGTGCAGCCCTGCACAGGACACCCCAGCAACGCCTTTGCTCCTGCCCAGAGAACAGGGAATGACTCAGAAACCCACAGGGTTTGCCAGCAAGTGCCAAGCAGTGACTGCAGCCAGGAGCAGAGCGTGGCACGGGCTCCTCAGCACCAGCCTGGGGCAGAACCAGCCACCTCCTCCCTCCACACAGCCTTTCCAGGGATGTGAAACACAGCTCTGGCCTTTCCATTCCAGTGCCAACTCAGCCCCGAAATCCTGCGACCTCAGAGTGATTCCTTCACTCCAGCAGCTTTGGACAATCCACGCTGTCAACATTTGCTGCTTTATCCACTTTGATTACATCCTTTAATATTTTTCCAAAAGATCCAGTGGTTAAAACAAAGTTCACCGAGGCTGGACACTTTCCAAGGTTCAGAATTCTGGTACAAGTCCTTGAGGATTTTCTTGATTTTCTCAGTATTTGGTTTTACCTGCAATTATTGACTTTTAATGGATGGGTGTTTATGGGCACACTCCCACCATCACAGAATCACTGAGGCTGGAAAAGCCCTCTGAGACCACCCAGTGCAGCCATTCCCCCAGCACTGCCAAGGGGGAACACGTTCCCAAGTGCCACATCCACACATCTTTTAAACCCCTGCAGGAGTGGGGACTCCACCACTGCCCTGGGCAGCTCTGCCAGGGCTGGACAACACTTCTGGGGAAGAAATTTTCCCTAATATCCAGTCTAAGTCTTGTTCCCTGGGAGAAAAGATCGACCCCCACCTCTCTACAGCTCCTTTCAGGGACTTGTAGAGAGCAGTGTGGTCCCCAGTGTGCTCAAATATATACATTTATTTATTCACAGTTCATAACCTTTCCCATTAATAACCTCAAAACATTTCTGTAAAGCAAAGTAGAACTATTTATGGGAGGAAGGAGGGACAGCAGGGTTGGTTTGAGGACAGACTCATTTTCCTCCATTCTGAGCTCTCTCTGGCTGGAAGTTGTGCATCTGCATAACACAGCTCCATGCCATGAAAACCAAAAAGCCTGAGCCCTCTGAGCAACAAACATTAGTAAAAATGCTTTAAAAACAAATCCATGATAGTTTTTGCCGCAGAACAAGACACAGCTTTGGGGGTTTATGAGCTTTTCATGAAAGATGCAAAGGACTGCAAAGAACTGAACTGCCTTTCTGGGCAAAGGAAACACAACTCGGTGCTTTCAGGTTGGCAGGAAATTCTTCCTGAAGGGGCCTTTGTGCCGCTCGTCCCGCCCGGAGCCGCGCCAGGGCGGCGGAGGAGCCCTGCAGACACTCGAGCTCTTGTCAGAGCAGCAGCAGCAGGAGCTGGCTCCCCCCACGCTGCCCAGAGCCCCCAGCACGGCGGGCTGGGGGGGATGCAGTGGGTTTGCCGTCTCTGGGATGTGCCAGCAGGAGAAAAGAAGGAGCTCTGTGACACAGAGAGGAGGGAAGAGGTGCACGGGCAGAGCAGAGGAATGGGCTGAGCTGGCCTGGGAGCCTCTGGCTCGGAAAATCCTCGTATTTTGAGAATAATCCCTATTTTGTATAACACTTCAGGAGCAGCCTTGCTTCTTTCATAAAGAAATGACTCCATGGGAGCTGATGAGTGTTGGTACCTTTTCCACTAAGGCAGCTCTGCCGTGGGAACTCCTTCCCAGCAGGAAAACCTGACTGCCCTGGAAACGTGCATGAAAGCGGTGCTGAGGGGAGCAGAGGACAGCAGCTGCTCCCCGTGACAGAGCAACGTGCCGGCCACTCGTCCCAGCTGCCCAGAGCCCCATCAGCAGTGTCACCCACGGTGTCACCCAGGTGACACAGGCACCTCCCCCTAACATTTCCTGAGGTTTCAGTCCGAGAATCTTCTCTTTGGGGCTGTCAGCAAATGTGACACGCAGATACAAAGCAGCAAAGACTGCTTTTGACAGCTCATGTAAAAGAAATATGAGGGGAAAATGGATTGAAATAAAATAAGGAATGAGGTGACAGAAGGGGCTTTATTGGAGAGAAAGGATTTTAAAGTGGGATGTCTGATAGGCCTCATTAATCATCATCTGCAAACAGGAAAAAGCTTTCATTTAGGATCATGGAATTGCCAAGGTTGGAAATGACCTTTAAGATCATCAAGTCCAACTGTCAGCCCAGCACCAGCACCGTGTTCACCACTAACCCGTGTCCTCAAGTGCCACATCCACACACGTTTTGGACACTTCCAGGGACGGGGACTCCACCACTGCCCCGGGTATTTGGTTCATGCCCCTGTTCTGTTTCTGCTCCTGCCTGAGAACTCCCCTGAGAACTGCTGGGAGCGAGGCTCGGGGCACAGACCAAAGGGACACCCCTCACCCCAGAGCCAGCTCCCCCTCCCTTCATTCCTCCTTCCTGTCCCAAAGAACTGATCCCTGAGCAAGCTTCACAATAGGAAAACCTACAGAGTGCATTTCTAAACCTCAAACACTCCACACACCCTCCTTACTCTAATTAGCCCAAGCCTTTTGGTAGGTTCACACTGCCAAAAAAAAAAAAAAATCCTTTATCAATTGTTTTGAAGTGAGCAAAGGCTGTAAATGTTCCTAATTGCTGGAGGGTCCTTATTCTGTGTGCTGGTTTAGATCCATTTGGGTTATGACATTCCATATGAGCACTGTCACATTATGGTGAGGGTAATTATGGCTGAGGGGAAGGTGCCTCGGGAATGGCTTTGGGGTGTGTTCCCAGGGAAGGGATGCCACTGCCACTTCCAGCATTCCCACACTGACCTGGGGCCTCCCTCCCTGCCCAGGCAAACTGGGGACACGGGAGGTGGTGACACCAGACATCACAAATGGGTCATTTAAAGGATTTTCCAGGCCCTGCCCTGGTCCACCCCCAGCCCTCTGGAATATCAGTATCATTTTTAATCCCCACCTGTTCAGTAGGATCTCAGTGAGGGCTGCCTGCTGGCTGTGGCACTGGCACAAGTGCCCCAAGGTGCTCCTCTGATTCTAACTGATATTTCCGTAATAAGCTTTTCACTGGAGAGAGAACTCACATTAAGTAGCTTTTCTTGTCCAATATTCCTTCTCATTTTTCTTCCTTGTCTCTTACTAACATCTGCTGAACAAAACTGATAACAACAGGGGATCCATTGCAGTCATTCCAGGGCTGCACCATCAATCCCAATCCTTGGGAAGTTAAAATCAAAAATACCCTCATGTTCAAAAGGAAGGGCAGAGCTCAGTACATCTGCTTTATCACTAAAGGAGTAAATCTCTGTGGAAGCTGTGATGTGTGGTTGCCCAGCTCGGGGATGCTCTGTGCTTTCCCCGTGTGTGGCTCCCCGTTTGTTCGCTGTTGTTCATTTACAGTCAGCCCACGTTGTCCCTTGGCACTGCCCTGTCCCCACGAGCCTGGCACGGGGCCAGTCCCACCCTGCCAGGAGATGAATCCTGACACTGCACCTGGGGTTTGGCTCGTTCTGGCTCTGCCTTTACCAGACGTGTCCCCACGTGCTCCATTTATTGCCTCGTTTGTACCAAAGAGCCAGCTGAGGAGCTGTGCCCGACCCAATCACCTCAATTACTGAGCTCAGCTGCTTGACCAAAGGCTTTAAACCACTGTGAAGTTACAGTTAGAACTCTGCACTCAGCTGCACAAAGGTGTCTTAGTTTGCATCCCATAATAGGTGTCCATGCCAGGGAGACAACACACTCCTGTGAGTTCATGTGCTCCTTGTATCAGCAGTCCTTTCGGAGCTCCCTGGGCAGGCAGCTGCTCCAGGTGAGGATTTTAGGGCACTTGGAGGCTGTAATGATGTGCTCAAGTGGGGAACCTCCCATCCGTGGCTGCTGATCTGACATTGCCACCCCAGGGACTGCAGCCCTTGGATTTCCCACCCCAAATTAAGACAGGTTTGAGCAGAGCATGCAAACACTTTAGACATGTGAAGAATAAATAACATCAAGGCAAGTAGTTCATCAGAGATGTGTTAGCAAAAATGAACAGAACAAGGTCCTGTAATGACTGAGATAAATAAAAGCAATCCCTCAAGCCCCTGATAGTTTTTCTACTTCTCCAAAGCCTTATGAGTCTCTTGTTTCTGCAAAATTAAGCCAGAAATCTAAAAATCATTAGCTATACTCTAGTTTTTTCCCCTGCTATTGCCATTTCTGGTCTAATTAGTAATCCCTCAAAACCAGATTCTCTCTCCTGGCGTTTCAGATCCCTGCAGGAGCAGGGTCTGCTGTTCAGCAGGAGATGCAGCTCCCACGGGGGCAGGAGCCTGAAAACCCGACCAGGTCTGGCTGGAGCAGGACATTGCTGACACCACAGGGGCTCTGTTCCCACCGAAATCCTGGGAGGGATCCCACAGAGCCCTTCCCTCACACAGACCAGCCAGCAGTGGGGTCACTGGGGAGCACTGGGGGAGGAATCCCCCTGAACAGCAGGGAAATCAGAGCTGGGCTGTGCCAGGGAGCAGCAGCAGCTCAGGAGCACAGGCCCCGAGCGTGTCAGCAGCCAGAGAGCCAGGCAGGCTCTGGCACACTCAGGAAACCTCCAGAAACGCCCTCGTCTGCTTTCAGTCAATATTTAGACTCTCACTAGGCACCAGCCCCTTATTCTGTTAACACTCAGAGCTGGGAGACAGGTTTGGAATTGAAACAGCCACGTTTCCTGGCATCTTCTCCTCCAAATAACTGGCAAACTTATTTTTGCCACATATTTGCATTTCTACAAAGCTCTCTGTTTGGGTGGATTTTCCCCATTTCAGTGCAGGGTAATGCAGCACTCAGAGTTTCCCTGTCTGGAGGCAGGGACAGGGCACGGTTTGGTGAGCAGAGAGCAGAGCTGCAGCAGGGAGATTTTGAGTGAAGGGGTTTAACATCGTTCACTCCTTTACCCTCATCCCCTGCTCTGTTTCTTGTGGTCATTTGTCCAGGGGATGGGGCTGCAGAGTTACCATTTCTTTCATTCCACACCACAATCACTTCCACAGATCACTTCCCAAAGCCTCTCTCTCCGTCCTGGCTGTTTGTTAATGATCCCTCCATCATCCTCAGCCTGGAAACCCACCCAAGCTGGCAAAAATTTGGGTTTATAATCACGCTGGTGAATCCCAGATTTCGCATCTCGTGCCCCAGTGAGGGAGTGAGACTGACACTGGTGTGAGTTCATTTCCCACTCAGTATTTGCAGACAGCTGCTGCCTTTGCCCCGACTGAAGGATGCTGCTACCGAGGCCTCGTGCTCAGAAAGCTCCCAATACTTCTTAAATCCCACCACAGCCCAGTTAAACATTTTCCTGAGTTTTAGGCCAGGCTCTGACTCAAAGCAGGCTGCACAGAGGAAGAACAAGATCTTTTTGACATGTTTTGACCAATTTTACTGTTGCCACAAAGTGCTTTTTTCTCCTGACATCCAGAGGAGGAATTGTTCCGTCTCCACTCCAAAGGGATGTCATTAATTCAGGCGTCTGTGTTATGAATGTGTGTTTTGCTGATATGTTCTGTGTGTCTTTCAAAGCCAAGTCTCTCCCATCCCACAGTTCTGCAGCACAACAGCTATCACAGTCTGGAGCAATGCACCATTGAGGAAAATAATTATCCAAAAAGTAATTAAATTAATTGACCAGGGAAGTGATTATGTGAGACTGTGGGGATAATTAAAACTA
Source organism: Aleadryas rufinucha (assembly GCA_013397815.1). Lineage (NCBI taxonomy): Eukaryota > Metazoa > Chordata > Aves > Passeriformes > Aleadryas > Aleadryas rufinucha. The sequence goes on along the minus strand of VZTH01006739.1, from coordinate 13,611 downwards.
ACACATGTTTTGATGCATTTATAGCACCAATGCTCAGGGGCACAATGTTAATGGCCTTTCCAGCACCGTTCTCCAGCCAGTGCAGCCATCCAGGCACCCACCACCCTGCCCATCAGTGCAGACTGCAGCCACAAATATCACCGAGCCCCAGAGTGGTTTGGGTTGGGAGGGACCTTAAAGCCCACCCAGTGCCACCCCTGCCATGGCAGGGACACCTTCCACTGTCCCAGGGTGCTCCAAGCCCTGTCCAGCCTGGCCTTGGACACTGCCAGGGATGCAAATCTGAATATGCACTTCTTTCTTAATGATACTCCTGTGAATGGGACCCCCACTCTCAGGGCTCACAAGGAACAAGACTGATATTTGCAATGTCAAAAAGGCAGGAGAGAAGATGAAAGCAGAATTGCTTTTCACCAAATCCCTCAGAACTCACGGAAGCTGCCAGGGACGATGTTTGAATGCAGTGAAAGAGGGGTTCTTCAATTGCCTGGTTTTAGTTCGACTTTTAGAGCAGAGAGTGAGCTGGGAAGTGCTGCCAGGGGAGGCTGTGAAGCAGAGGATGGAGAATGGGTTGGGTGGATTCATGGACATCAGGTCTGTGAACAGCTCCTGAAAGCAGCAGGCAGGGACTGGCCCCAGTCTGGAGCCCAGAGAATCAGATCTGCCACCCCTCCTTGGGCTGGGGCGTGCCCTTGCTCCGCTGGGGACAGGCCTGGGGCTCTGTGCCACAGCTTCCCTCGTGCCAGGAGGTGTCCCATGGCCCCTGTGAGTGCCCTGGAGGGACAGCAGGGTCCCAACTCTGGGCAGCACCACGAGGCTCCTGCTCAGATGGCTGCAGAGCCTCCGGTGTCTGCTGAAAGCAAGTTTGCTTGGATGGACACACCATCCATAGAACAAAGATCATCTGGGCAGGAGAAAGATGGATGGACAGTCTTAATTAACTGTTTCTTGTGTCATATTCTTAATAATTTGGTTGATATTCCTGCAGTCTGTTACAAACTTCATTAAATTTACTTCCCTCAAGGGCATTTCTACCTCTTATAATCAGCCTCTCTCCTGTCAAAGATAAATTGCCTGATGGGATAAGTTGATCCAACACAAATGGAGCTTGCTTTGAACTTGAGGTGATAAGTAGCACCAGACAGGAGGTTTTTCTGTTGTTTATCTTTGTAGTGATATGGCATGAAATAAAAATGGGTGTCGCTTTTCTGGCTGAGCCGCATCCATCAGGCTGAGCAGAGATCAGAAAATACTACTCAACTTAAAGAAACAAAAGGAAGTAAACTGGAACACTTAAGAATAGACTTTTAGTTCTTTGATGTGTGCATTTAATATTGATGTGCTGATGTGATCATTTTCAAAATTTAATCTTTTCCAGCAGATCAAAACCAAGCTCCCCAGTTTTATCCACAGAATGGTTTTGGGCTGGAAGGAACCTCAAAGCTCATCTCTACAGTTCCTATTTTTGAGAAACAGCTGACAAGAGTCCCTGTGTCCTCCTGTGACTTTGCAGCCTCCTAACATCTCCCTGCTTCTGCCCTGTCTCCTGCACAGGATGGAATTCCTCCCACCCAGGGAATGCCTCATCACAGCCCCTGGGGCAGAGCGAGGAGCCTCAGCACAGCTCTCCCACCCCTCTGCTTCAGGATGCTGCCCTGTCCCTCTCTGAGTCCTTTTCCTGGTGTGGCTGAGCCACCCCAGAGAGCCCAGACCGAGGGCACTCCTGGCTGCTCTGCCAGGGCTGGGCAGGAGCAGTTCCCTGAGTACAGCAGCCACAGTGCCTCAGTGCTGACGTGGATGTAATCTCTTAATTAACACGTATTTTAAAAAGCACTTAATGCCTATGACAAAGAAGCATTGAAACTTAATGCACTGGCTCAATAACAGCATAACCTACTTTCTTCCAAATAAGAAAGCAGGGAATTATGAGGCATCAATGCATCATTCGCTAATGAGTTGTAATTCTGTATTAATTTACCAACTAGCTGATTAGATATGAGAGATTTACAAAATACATGAGAGATTGTGGTTCCAGAAAACCAGCTCAACATCAGGGAAAAGAAGTTATCAAATTTTTCTCTGTGGTGCACCTGAAATTATTAATTAGTTGGCATTTAAGTAAAATTCTTAAAAAAAATAGTCTGAACTGACAGGTTATAACATTGGAAATAACACAGGCAATAGCACAAACATTCCACTGCAGTGCTCAGGAGAACAAGGATTCCACTCATTAAAGCATTGCCGGGTTTAGGTATGAGAATATTTGTGTAAATTCTGTGTACTGGCCCCATAGGTGTCCAAGGATCAGCTCTTACTCAAAAGTCCTATCAACACCATCCTTATTTTTAAACAAATCCACAAAAACCCAATAATTTTCCAATGAAATTTCAAACCACCCACTTGGGATGTTTGAGGGAGTGCAGAATGCAGGTACAACACGTCCAAAGGATCTGCACAATCAGTGAAACCAGTGCTCCCCACACCCTTCAGGTGGGTCAGACTCTGTACACGTTCTCCTGCTTCTTGTTTGCTCCTTCAATGCACTTTTTTGTCATCTCAGCCCCACCAAAGCCCAGACAGGAATCCAGAGGGTGGGGAGGGCTCAGTGTGCACCAGGAGAGAACTCCCTCGTGCTGCTGAAGTTTCCTTTCTCTGTTTTAAACATTTACTGCTTTGTTTTTCAGTTTCTATTTTTGGATTCCTTTAAGCACGTTGGGTTTCTGTCTCTGTGATCACACTAAAATACTGCACATTATCTCCAGTCTGTCATAACTCAAAAACATACATCAAGGAGAAGTGTCACAATGCTAATTTTGGGAACAAGATCAGTACTTCTTCTGTTACACGTCCCCTGCTTGTTTTGCCAGTTGAGACACAAACTCAGGTGTATTGACTATATAGAAATGCGGTCCATAAACACTCACATTCATCTCCCACCCCTGAAGGAAACTGATGTCAGATATTTTCAGGATCTGCCTAATTATATCCTGTACAAAGCAAATGTGAGTTTTTCAACTATCTCTTTTGTGTCAGATGTTTTTCTTTAAAATGGCTGAGGAATTCCACACCTCCCCTGCTTTTGAAACCACCTTGAAAATTGCATGTTTTCTATGAGCTGAGTTGTGACAAAATGTTAAATGCAAGTAAGAAAAAAACCACTGCAAATGAATTGAAATAAATCTTAAAACAACTTGTTTGAGCACAAAGACACAGAAATCCTCCCATGCATTTTTCCATGAAATGTGTTAATCCCAACAGTTCCTGACAATGGTTCCAAGAGGAAAAATCAGGCAAATCCGGTGTCTTGTGAACAGGAAAGAGGAGTGCTGAGAGGTCTGGGAGCAGAAAGAGCAGCAGCAAAGCAAAGATGACATTTCTCACAGTGAGAAGTGTCTTACTCTGCTGAAACTTGAAATAACCAAGAAGAAAGAACTTACATAAAAAGCTCTTGCATATCTAGAACAGCTGCAACATCAGGAGGGAAAATAGCACGAGAGACGTGAGTTATTGTTGCCCTGCACTCTGAAGTATTTTTGTCCACACACCCAGGGCTGAGCTACTTCCATACATTAAATCCTAAATGAGAAATACCCACAGGAAGTACCCAGTGATCTGCTCACACCGTTTGTCACTGCAGCAGGGGGAAAAAATCCCACAAAACCCACAAGACCCCCAATTCTCTGATTTCTCTCCAGCCAAAGGGAATCTGAGCTCCCATCCCGGGTGTCCTGCACAGGACACGGCTCCGTGGTCAATGCTTGTGTCCCAAAGGGCCAAAGTGCTCCTCCTGTCAGTGAGAGATGCTCCAGACCTGATAAATGAGGAGCAGATGGCCTTGGAGTGAAGAGATGCCTCTTTGTGTGCACTGAGGTGGGGCACAAACACCAAAGTTCTCCCTGGGCCTCCTCCTGTTTCTTCACCTCCAAACCCAAGGCTGGCTGCACATTCCCTCTGCCATCCCCTCCCTTGCTCCACAGCAGGCAGGAGAAGATCTGAGCTGACAGTACCTGGATTATTTATGAGGGTTAATTCCCATGGGGCTCCCCTGGATGGGCAGCGAACACTTGTTATTCTGCCCTCCCATCCTGCTGGAAACCGCCCGGTGCTGGAGCAGGACTCGCTCTCCTGCAGAACAAGGTCATTTTAAATCAAACCCAGCAGGCTCAGACAGGGAAGTGGCTCGAGGTTTGCTCTCATTCCCCTGTGGCTCTAATTCCCTTTCCAGTTCTCGCTCTAACAGACCAGCAAGAGTAGGTGTTCTCCAGAAAACCAGAGCTCCTCACGATGCACGTCCTTCGGGAGCAGGGTCCCTCTGCATGGGGAACACACCCGGAGTGTGACACATCCAAGCAGGGATTTGTAGCCTTTGTACTGACCCTTCTTACAGAGTTTATCAGTATAATTCCTCTAAAGCCAGAGCAGCTGTGTTGGTGTGAGCACTGTAACCCCTCCGGGGCTGGGTTGAGGTGGCTCTCGCAGCTGCAGGAAACGCCAGCACCTCACTGGAGTCATCCCATCGGGAGGCATCCCCAGCCTGCCAACCCCAGCACACTTCAGAGGCTAACGAGGGTCAAATGGAGGGGATAATGTGGAACATTCCCCGGCCATCTCCTAATTCCTCGCTGCTTTTCCCAGGAGCCAGGTGCAAAGGGGAGCCCTTGGCTGAGCTGGCGCTGAGGAACAGGCACCATGCACTTCCCAGGTTTGCTCTTAGCTGCAAACTGGAACCAGCCAAACAGAGCCTCAGCAGGGCTGCTCCCAGCAGGGACAGTCGCTGGCAGGGCCGTGGCTGTGTCACAAACCTGCCTGTCCCCCACAGAGGGTCCCCAGGCACCAGGGTCCTTCCCATGGCCACACCGGGGTACGGAACCAGGGCATGAGAACTCCTGGGCTGGGGCCCACGGGGGGATGAAATGGCCCATTCTGGTTTGGGAAACACTGAAATCTTTGGCAATAAAATGTTGCACTTTGCTGCTGAGAGAAAAAGCAGATTTTCTTTTTGAGATCAGCTCGACTTCCCCACCAGGGAGGGAACAGAAGCTGCAGCTGCGCTCCCCCGGCTTGGGAAGAACATTCCCGGCACAGCACAGCACCAGCCCGGGGCTGGGATCATCTGCAAATATCCCAGCAGGGAGAACCCTTTACAGCACCCCCTAATCTGCCAGAAACACCATAAATGCTAAAACAATAACCCCCAGCTCGTGCCCTCCCACGCAGCCCTGCCCTCACGGCGCCGTGGAGGGCCCAGCTTCTGCAGTCACAGCCAACGCAGGTGGGATGAAAAAAGGGAAACGTGTTCTTTTGTGATAAAGAAAAGCTCCAGCAGCCACGGGAAAGATGTGAGAGTCCAGCGTGGTGAGCCCTGCAGGGCACGGGGCGCGGGGCATTGTGCAGGCGATGGATCAGGCACTATTTCAAGCTACTGATCTGTTCCAACCTCTGGCTAATTACCTTTATTTCACCCCAAATTTTAAGTTTCATTGAATTCAGTTTAAATTCCAGTGCAGACCTTTGATAAGAGAGCGAGCAGGAGGCTCAGGACTGGGGGGGAACGTGGTGAGGGCTGTGGGGCACACCCCAGTCCTGGCTGCATGGCAGAGATGGGGCTCCCACACAGACCCCAAAGCCTCAGCAGAGATGGGGCTCCCACACAGACCCCAAAGCCTCAGCAGAGATGGGGCTCCCACACAAACCCCAAAGCCTTGGTGGAGCTCAGTTCCCACACAGACCCCAAAGCCTGGGCAGAGATGGGGATCCCACACAGACCCCAAAGCCTGGGCAGAGATGGGGCTCCCACACAAACCCCAAAGCCTTGGTGGAGCTCAGTTCCCACACAGACCCCAAAGCCACGTCAGGGACGCCTCTGCCCCACTGCCCACTCAGCCCCGCTGGCCGAGCCTGCCCTGCTCCCAGCTTGCAACTTCTGCACTACCCCAGCCCTGAGAAAAACACCATTTCATTGTCTCTGGGCTTTATTTTCCCTGCTGCAGAAGGGCATAAACCCAAAACATGCACGATGCTTAATATTTTCCCAAACTTTATGCATAACCATCACAGCAGACAATAAGGGCCACAAATAATTCCGGTGCTTCCAAAGAAAATCAATGTCCTTATCAACAGCAAATGGTAGCTGCAGTTATGAATATTTAACATCAGAGTGTTGCCATGAGTTTAGAAATGCCTTGTATGCCCCCAACATAGCCCTGTAATAAATGCCATGGTCTTGTGGGATACTTTTTAATAAAAAGAAATCAGAAACATTAAAGCTAAGCCATTAAGTGCTGGAAGTAGTCCTGAATGCCAAATGCAATCTGTGCAACCCATCACTTTATCCCAGCCCTGAGTCCGGGCCCTTCCTCACAGATTTCAAATGTATTCTTTTTGTATGATAAACCATAAAATGTCCTTTGTGTTGCTGAGCAAGCAGCAAGTGCAGGTCACTTCAGCACGGTACCAGTACTCGAGTGAACAGAACAATAAATCCAGGGCAGGGCCAGGCCCGCTCCTGCCCGTGCAGACGCTGCTGTTCCTGCTGCAGTCCATCCAGGAGCACCAGAGCTTTCCCAGATGTGCCACTGTGGGATGCTGGAGGCGATGGAGTCCTCACTCAGAGCACCAAACCCAACACATCTGGCCAAACACCTGGAACCTGGCGCTGCTAGAAGACCCAAGCCAAGCCCTCCCCATCCCTGTGCAGCCGTGGGTGAGGGCACAGCCCCTGTCCAGCCCTGTCCAGCCCTGTCCAGCCCTGTCCAGCCCTGTCCGGCCCTGTCCAGCCCTGTCCAGCCCTGTCCGGCCCCTGCCCAGCCCAGGAGCCTTCACTCCCTTCTCCCCCACTGGGAATCTGCAGCTGCTCTTTCCCCATGAGGAGTTCCAGTCCTGGCTGCTGCTGCTCCTCTCCTGTCTCTCACTTGCCAGCTGAACCCTGCAGGTTCCCAGGCAAACCCAGAAACCAACCCAGTCCCACCAACACCACATCCAACTGCTCCTTCCCCAGGCTCAGGAAACACTTTCCAGCTCCTTCCAATGCATTTCCAAAAAGGATGTATTCTGGCTTTACTTCTCAAAAATCTTTTCGAATCCTTTCAAAATTTATAAAGTTATTAACAGAATTAATATCTGAAAATGACACTATTTTGTAGCTACATCCATTACATTTAAATAACAAGCCAAAAATGGATTTTTTTTCTCAGAACATTAAGTCCTGAAGTCTTCCTGAGAAGTTCCAGTGCCAGAGTGGTGGCATTAGGGGGGGACCCTGGGTGTGCTCTGCTGCCACGTGTGCAGTGATGCAGCAGCCCCTGCTGCAGGAGGGGGTTGTGCCCATGCTGGGGTGAAAGGATTTGAATTAATTATTTTTCTATTTTTCATACAAGATTCCAGAATTTTTAAGTAGGTTACACAATTTCTGGATTAATACTGAAGCTTTTAATGGAGATCACCCAAAGCCATTTTCTGGGTGGGAAGGGATGGGAATTAGGGAAGTTGAATAAATACTTGATGTTAAAGTTTCACTTGAGTAAATGACTTGTGTGCATAAATACCATGGGAGCTGTCAATAAAATCATCCTCAAATTCTGTCAAATAGAAGAGTAATTATGGCTTCTGCTTGTTACTAATAAAGTGAAATGTTAGCTGAGCTTACACAAAAACAAACACCTTCTGATTTCATTGAAGATTAATGCTAATGTGCCAAATTGCCAGCCTAAACTTAATTGCTCTTTTTTATCTCCCTTAAGTGATAAGAAGCAGCCACAGAAGTGGTTCTGGTGACCTTGGATTTACATAGGCCTTCAGTCACAGGAAATTTACTGCTTTTATTTCTGACTCAGTAACTTCACTGGGGCTGCAGGATCCCAGGTGCCCTTCCAGGTTTCCATCCTGCTCTGCAGAGCTCAGCTTGAGGTTCACCTTTAATGGGATTCATCTGAACCCCCACAGTCCAAGGGAACCATTTCTCCCTCTGTGTGACAACCTAAACCCAGATTTTGTACTTCTTTAGAGACAAGGTGGCTCCTTTTCCTTCCCCATTTGTGTTTTGCACCAATGTATTTGCAGAACTAGAAAATATCACCCAGCTACTCCCCATCTCCATGGCAACCTCCTGCTCTGGCTCCGATTGATAAATGCTTCCCAAAGCCTGTTACTGTAGGTTAGTTGTTGCAAAAATTCTACATTATCACTCACAAAGGAGTCCATAGTCTGTAGCACATTCCCGGGGTGGGCACCACAGCCTGATTTCAGCCCTTGTACACCTGAGCATCCTTCATTTATCCTGGTTTTCCAGTCAGTAATTGCACAGTTCAATCCATTTCTGTGTCCAAGCTGTGACTTTGCAGGTTTTTGTTAAGGGTCACGAGCACTGAATGGCTTCACATGAACCCACAGGAGAGGGGGAGAACAAGGTCCCTCCTCCAGCCCCCAGCCAGAGAAAGCTGCTGTTGCACATCTGCCCAACATCTGCTCCTCCCACCCCAAATCCTCCTCCATGGACCCTGGCAATGCAGAGCACAGGAACGTCCTTGCTCATCTCCTGGGGCTGAAACCTGGCTAGGACTGGGAACAAAACCGGGGCAGAAGGGGAGTTTTCCACGTTTGTTCTGCTGCACAAGCCCAGGGGCAGAGCTGAGTAAATGAACTGGAAATCCCTGTCCCTGTCCTTGGCCTTGCTGCTCCTTGGTGACCCCTGTTGGGTGGGATCTGTCTTCTTTGAACTGGGGCTGGCCCTGCTGGAGGGGCCCCCCAGGCTAAGCTCAAATGACCAATTACTGTCGCTGGGTCCTTTTAATCTGCTTTCACAGCTTGCAGAGGTTGAGTCAGTGACCTTTAAAATGCAAAGTTTATCTGGGATGTCTGCAGCTGCCCTCTCTCCCACCGCTGCCTGCTGGGGGAACACCGGGGCTCGTGGGCTCATCCTCTCCTGTCTGAACTATTCTGAGACTTCCCCAGCACACAGACCGGATCCTGACCTGGGGGGAGCTGGCCAGAGCCCGGCACAGAGAGCAGCCCTGGAGGGTGGCCCTGCTTTGAGCCAGCCCCTGCTCGTGGCCGGTCCCAGCCTCAGCCGAGCCGCGGGTGCCAGCACCCCTGCACGCCCCAGCCCGGGCAGGACACTGCAGGAGGGTGTCACAGCCCGGGACAGCACCTGGGCAACATCTCGGGGTGTTTGTGGGTCCCGAGGGTGAAATGATCTTGGGCTGCCTGGGAGGTAACAGGCGATCAGTGCCTGTGGCATCAGAGCAGGTCGCTCTGGAAAGCACCAGCTCTGGATCTGAAGGCATCCAGAGCAGGGAGTACCCGGCCAAATTTCCCAGCAGCTAATGATCCTCAAAGCTCAAAATTTCTGCCTTGATAATTGGATTTTTCTGGCTTCAACTTAAATCTATTAGGTCTTTTTGTGACTTTCTCTGAAGAAATAGCCTTTCAGGACCTGGAGCTCCCTCCCTGCAAAGGTACTTATCCATAGAAATTAAGTTACAAGCTTCTTTTTGATAAGATAAACAGACTGAGCTCCTTAAGTCTATCACTGTACAATATTCTCTGCAGCCCTTAATCATTCTTTATTAATCTTTTCAGCTCGGTGACATGGCAGCAGAAAGGTAAAATAAATAAATAAATCCAGAAACAAGGCGGAAAAGAGAGAGGAGATGCAGGGATACGATCTCCTAGGATTTCACAAAGTGTGTTAAAACTGTGATACAGCTGTACCAGAAATTTGTTCCAGAGACCCTCCCGAGGTGCAGCAGCGCTGCCCTGAGTGGGAAGAGGCGCAGGGAGCCGGGGGAGCTGCCTGGTGCCGGGCTGAGATAAATGTACATCCTCTGCTCTGCTCGGAGTGTCTGAGACGGGGACCTGGAGTGGGACTGATAACGTGGGCTGTCCTTTCAGTCAGGGATGTCACCATGGAATTCACCATGGAATTCAGCATGTTCCTACAAAACGCCTCACAGATGCACATCAGCGCCAGAGGAGGAGGCAGATCCCTATCACTGCACGGGGGAAGCTGCAGCAGGGACCCCTTCAAAGCTCAGCTCATCATGAACACAAACTGGGCCTGAATGAGGAGGTGCAAACCAGTCAGCTGGGATTTCTGCACATTACAGGTATTGATTTGCAGATTTATGTGCAGTGTGCAGGTCAGCAAGTGCTCCCAGGGCAGGGCAGCCCCCTGAGACCCCGCTGGGCATTCCCGGGGCTCTGTGCCCTCACTCAGCCCCTTCCTCTGCTCCCAGCTGCTGTGCAGGACCAGAGGGGCTCCACGGTCCCCAGGTTCCCTCAGGGATGGTGAGAGCAGCTCCCCTGGCCCTGGGGCACAAGCTGCTCCTCTCCCAGCCCAGGGAAACCCACAGCAGGAATGCCCTACTACGGAAAACACAAAGAATTCATTTTGGTACCAAAATAAAAGTCACTATTTTTGACCTGGTCATCACAGCTCCTCCAGGAGGGAAGTTTGGGATTGGCTCCATGGACAGAGGTGTCCAAGGGGCTGTGCAGGCGCTGGGCTGTGCCCAGGGAACACGGCACAGACAGAGAGCCAGAGCCATCCGTGTGTCCCTGCTCTGGAAGCCCCAGGCAGGGAGAAGAGCAGGAGAAGAGCAGGGCCCCGGTCCCCCCACGCTGTGACACAGCGATGGCTCCTCTGCCCCAACGCCCACAATTCATGCTCCTTTCTGCTCCTTTGGCAGATGCAGTGTAGGAAAATGTGGCCAGAGTAATTCCTATCTCCTAAAAATCCTTGCTCCCGACTCCTGATAAGCAGCACCAGCTGACACTTGCAATTCTCATTTCATTTTTAAAAACTGCTTCACTTACCTATGACAGTGACAATGACAGTGTCATTCGTCACACCACTGACCCTTTCACTTGATTCATTTATAATTTAATTGTCAGTTCAATTTGATCAAATATGTCTGAATTGAAACCATTTGCATTAAAAATAACACATCTTTCTCCTTTTATTCCCTGTATTGTGGCAGGTGTTGCTTGAAAATTCAATTGATGCCAGCCAAAAGCTGCTGTTTAATTAATAAGAAAATGGCTAATAAGGGAAAAAACCATGGGCCTGGATGAAAATCCCTGATGAAAAACGGATCTTGGTAAGGACCATGAGACTCAGACATTCTCATTTCCACTTTTGCTGGATTGAGACCTGGACCTTCACGAGGACGGTGGCAAAGGCACAGCCATGGCCATGGGCTGGGATCCACAGTCCCCAGGCTCCAAGTGACACACACATATATAATATAGATATATAATATAGATATATCAGTGAGGAACAGGACTTTCCCCTGATTAATATATTGTAATTAATTCTCTGAAGAATCCTTGCTTAGGAACTTTATTAAATCCCATTAAGGCTAATGAATTGTTGTTGTTTCCTAATTATATAGTTGTTTCTAGTTTAATGAACTGTATATTAATTGACTTATAGAATAGAGATTTTACTTCCAGGATGGAAATACGTTAAATAAGAGATATATATTCTTGCTAATGGCATCAGTTGTCAGTTACAATCTCTTTTAATGAATCTGTTGGAAAATCCTGTCCTTTTGAATACAGATTTTGCTTATTTTGTTAGCTAAAGAGGCAACAAAAGGCCCCAAATTAAATGTGTTCTGATGTTTTATGTATAGCTGATATTTTTCCTCCTGATAATTCAATTTCTCATTGCAAAACAAGATCTCCAGGCCTCTGCAAGCAGCTGAATGCTTCTGACTCGAGTGATATCAGGAAGGAAAAGCAGAGCAGTGCAGGACCGGAGCCCCACGGGAGGTTTGATCTTCACAGGATAAATCATGGGTGCTTTTCCAGCTGAAACCCACCTGGAATGAAGCACCTGTGCCACCAGATCCGCCAGCCCAGCCCGGGCTGAGCCCTGCAGCATCACACAGAGGGGAGCAAACCCTCCTCAGGGTGCTCATGGCACCAGCAGGCAGGACAGGCTGGGCTGAGCCCCACGGTGACACTCAACAGCTGCTCTGTCCTGTCCTGTCCTGTCCTGCCCTGTCCTGTCCAGCTCTGTCCTGTCCTGTCCAGCTCTGTCCTGTCCTGTCCTGTCCAGCTCTGTCCTGTCCTGCTCTGTCCAGTTCTGTCCTGTCCTGGCCACACACCAGGACACACCCACCCATGGGGCCAGCGAGCCCCGATTGTATCCTCCTCACTAAAAACGCATTTTCAGGATAATTTGCAGGCTCCCATCAGCTCCTCAGCCCAGGCAGGTCACAGCCCTGCATGGGGGGGTTGTGCTTCATTAATTCCCTTCCAGCCTTCCCAGCCAGGTCCTTGCTCAGCCACCCCAGGAGCCCCCTGTTACCTGACCCAGCTGCACCGAGGAGCTGCTGCACCTCCCTCAGCTCTGGAGTCTCACTGCAGGGTCCAGGTTGGTGTCCAGGGCTGGAATGAAGAACAGCATGGTCAGAAATCCTGGCCTTGTCCATCTGTTCTGCCATGAACTGGCCCAGCACAGTTCAGCAGCTGCCCAGTCACACCTACAGCCAACTTCATCCAGAGGAGTGAACCCAGGTCCTCTGCCAATGTCTCCTGAACTTTTCCTGAGGATGTTTTGTAGGACGAAATAGATACACTCCTAAAATAGGAGCTGCTTGTAAAATAAGAACTGCTACTGCTTAAAAAAAGTCGTCGTCTTGAATGCTAATACAGATAATCTTCAACAGACTGCAGCCACACCACAGATTAATTTCAGTACAGAGATTATGTTAATACACAAAAAAAGAAGTTGTGATATTGAGTTAGATCAAAGATTTTTCATTTTAGTCACTGCCTTTGGCACCAGGCAGCAATGCCCGTTTCAAAGTAAAGTCAAAGGCCTCTATAAAGCACTGGGTTGAACAGTAATTATTACAGGGAAAGGCATAAAGTTTAGACCAGAGTGTTGCTTGATCTTGATCTGACATTAGTTGCTTAAAGTAATGGGTGTTTGATGAGGAATGACAAACTTGTAGGGAAGTCCTGAAAAGTCCCAGCCCTTTGGTGCTCCCAGAAAAGGCTCTTTGCAGGGAGGAGGGTCCGAAGGTGCTTCCCTGCCTCTGGAGAAATCTTCCTCCCCTCCCCTGAGGCTGCAAAGCAGACTTCAGACAACAGACACCCAGCACCTCAGGCTGACAACTGAGTGCTTGAATCTTGTCACAACACAAGCCCTGAGTGCTTCCCAGCCAGAGGAAAATAATGCCATTAATACAGCAGAGGGATGGAGCTGCTTTAGCTGCACCCCAGAGAGAGCTCGCCTGCACAGCTCAGCACCCGCCACAGCAGATGGAAAAGCAGTTTGAGAGGGGTTTGACAAGCAGGGCTGTCCTCCTGGTCCGTTTAGGAAAGCTCTGAATCACACAGGCACGGGAACAGAGGCCTCCTTCCCCCAGGAAGCACCAAAGGAGCTCAGGCTGCAGGGAGCAGGTTGTGTTTTGGTGCTTTGAGGAGCCCTGCAGAGGCTCCCGCAGACAGCTCTGTGTCCATGGAGCCCACGCCAGCCCAGCAGGCACGGACACACGGCCACTGCCACCAGGGAAGGGCTCCAGGGCTGCCTCTGCCCCTGGGAAGCTGGGAGAGTCTGTGAGCCACGGGTGTTACCTGCTCCAAACCCCAGCCACAAAC
>VZTH01006738.1:4652-87026 GCA_013397815.1 Aleadryas rufinucha | reverse complement strand
AATGGTTTGAGTTGGAAGGGAACACAGAGATGATCTTGTTCCNCAGAGACGTAAACCAGAGAATGGTTTTAGTTGGAAGGGAACACAGAGATAATCTTGTTCCACCCCCAGCCATGGGCAGGGACACCTTCCACTAGCCCAGGCTGCTCCAAGCCCCGTCCAACCTGGCCTTGGACACTTCCAGGGATCCAGGGGCAGCCACAGCTTCTCTGGGCACCCTGTGCCAGGGCCTCCCCACCCTCACAGCCAGGAATTCCTTCCCAATATCCCATCTGACCCTGGCCTTTGGTAGTGTGAATCCAATCCCCCTTGTCCTGTCCTCCATCCCTTGTCCCCAGTCCCTCTCCAGCTCTCCTGGAGCCCCTTCAGGCCCTGCAAGGGGCTCTGAGCTCTCCCTGGAGCCTTCTCTTCTCCACTCTGAACACCCCCAGCTCTCCCAGCCTGGCTCCAGAGCAGAGGGGCTCCAGCCCTTGGAGCACCTCCATGGCCCTTGATTAAATGCATGGTTGCATATCACTAGACAGCTGGGAATTGGAGTTATTGGAGTTATTGGCCACTCAGCACTTAGATTATACCTACAGCACTCAGAAGGTACAAATTCAAATGGTTCCTCTCCTCCTCTGACCCTCTGATTATCTCTGCTGAGCTTTTCCCCATAGATACATTCCCACACTGCCCTTTTGGGTGATTAGCAAGAGCCAGGCTTTGCCAGAGCTGTCTCCCCAGACAGCAGACCCCAAGGACAGATGGTTTGTATAATGCTCAAAACTAATGCAGCATTTGCGGAGAGGTTGTTTTTCATCGTGGTGTTTGGAGGACTCCAGAGGTGCCCCATGGCAGAGGTACAGGGAGCAGATGGGTCTAACAGCCTCCCCCATGCTCCCCAGATCCTCCTAGGTCTACTTCAAAAAACAGGTTTATTTTCCTCTGCAAGCACCACTTTTCCATATGCCAAACCCCAGCACCTGGAAAAGAGGCCAATTAACACAAAAATACAGAGGACCACATGTCTTCCAAGAGAGCCCCTGTGATTGAGGCTGTTTGCTCACCTTCCCACAGATCTCAGAGGTCTTTTACACGGGGTCCCAGCCTGGCTCCCTCCTGGCAAGCACTCAGCATCATTCCCCAACGAGCAGCAGGATTCCTTGGAAAGCTCCACTCTTTCCTGCTGCTCTCCCTCCTCCTGCCCTGCGGTTCCTCTCTCCACCCGCCCTGGCTGCTGCACCCCGAGCCATCCCCCTCCCTCCATGCCCAGCCAGGAGATGCCACAATTTAACAGCACCCACACTGGCAGCAGGAGCTTTCAGAGCAGTTTTCCCTGCTCCAGTCCACATCTGCGACTGCAGGAGCATCCTGCATCCCCCGGCAGAGCCAGGGCCCCTTGGCACGAGGCGCGGAGTGGAGGCATGTGAAGACATGGTTTCCTGCCTCGGAGAAATTCCCTCCCCAGAAACGAGAGCCTGCAGAGCAAAACACAGCTGCAAATGGCACTCGGAGCCTCGGGAGGCCAGGCTTTAAGAATAAGCAGGCACCTTGGGCTGGGAAGGTCCTAGTACATTTTTGCAGCTATGTAAACAACAGTAAACTGCTCCTTTTGGCCGGGCTGGAGGCTGATGGCATAACAGGAAATTCTGGTGGATGATTTTCTCTTTTGGAAACCACATGAAAGTTAACCAAACTTTCCCAAAACAGATGAAAGATTCTGACCAGGAGCAGTCGGAGGATGAAGCGGGAGTTTTGAGGGCGGTTGTAATCCGGCCTAACCCCAGGCACGGCCGTGCCAGCAGGTTCCTGCCACGGAAAACAGGCTACTGCTCCTCTGCTGCTCCAGGAAAACCCCTCTCCACCAGCTCATGGCCACGGTGGGTGATGCAGCCACGAGTGGGACACCAAGGAAAGGCTGCTCTGGAGGTTACCAGGGTGAAGATGGCAGAGCAGAGGTGGCTGCCCTGCCATGCCTCTATCCAAGCCTGGTGGTGTGGCTCCAAAGAAGCTGTGGAGCTGAGGAGCAGAGAAATGTTTGAGCTTCAGGGGCTGCATGTGGCTTTTCTTTTACAAGCCAGAGGCTTTTAATGGGGACTCAAACCAGATCTCCAAACCTGTTGATGCGGCAAACCAAAGTGGTTCAGTTGCTAACTCCATTAATCCTCGCCCTGCGCAAAAGGCGTCAGGATCTGCTCGGCCCTGAGCAGGCTGGTGGCTCCCAGGGTTCCTCTTGGCCTGGTTAGAGGACCAAAGAGGGAAAAAAAATTAAAAAGGAAAAAGAAAAAAGGGTTTTTTTTGCAAAGCCAGCAGTGCCCAGCCAAGAGGCTTCCACACACAAGTGGCTTCTGAAACACGAACCAACCACAGAGGTCTCAGCTCTTCTCACAGCGCAAGTGTGTGGGCTCGGCTGGGAACCCTGCTCCAGGGAAGGCTCTGCCTGCTGAACTCCGGCCAGCAAGCGGAGCAGCCCAGCACCAGACCCTGGGAAGGAGGCACACCGGGGCTCCCAGGCCACTTCCCAGAGCCCCGTGGCTTCATACGGGGTCAGGGTGGGCAGGGAAAGGGAAGGGCTGCCCCTGGGAAGGGAGCAGGCACCGCAGCTGCGAGCCAGGACGTCCTCTCCAGCTGCAGAGAGCCTTGGACCCAGGAAGTTTCCGTGGGTCAGGACTTTGCAGGCTGTTCCTCAGTGTTTATTTGGGTTGGCTCGGGAGCTTCCCGGTGCGTGTGTTTACTGGGGCTGACACATCCCTGCAGGGCTGGAGAGGTGCCCTGGATGCCTCTGTCCCAGGGGTAGCTCGCCATGAGGAAGTGGGGGTCCCCGTGATGCATCCATATTTAATCAACATTGATTGAGGTCTTAAACGAATCCAGCCACAACCCTGGAAACTTTCTCTGGAGGAGCAGATCCCGTCTCCAAAGTGCGGCATCCAGCAAGCTGAAGGGAATGGTCTAGGCTGGGTTGTAAGACATGAGCTAACTGCCAGCTTCTATTTCCATCTGGGAGGGCGACGGAGCCAAAATCAATAAATCATCATCATTGCCACCAAGAGTTTGGTTTTATTGGATGATAATATATTTCCTACTGGTGAGACCATGTACCAGCAGCTGGAAGAGGAACAAATGACTATTTACATTGCAGAGCAGGGAAGACAGAGGAAAGAAATAAGTAAACATATCACATATGTTATATGGAGATTACTGCGGGGTTAGTCTCCCTTATGACATCTACCTCGGAGGGGAGGGGCAGAGGAAGGTGACTCATAAATGTCCCAGTACTAAGTGAATTATTCCATCACTTCACTGCCTTGTATCTCCCATGCACACGAAGATCTTCTCCCCTCCTCTGCAAACACAGCTCATGGGCCAAGTGTGTAATTAGCAGATCCTTGGATGCTGCAGAGGCTTTGCTGAAGCACAGAGCTATTGAGACCCCCACAACAGGGGGATTAAGGGCATTATGTTGTCCCTTTGAGAAGCTCTTGCCTTCAGGAGTCCCTCATTCCCACCCCACAGAGATGGGGTACCCATAGAGGTGCTGCAAACAGCACAGGGGGCTGGTGGGAGCAGTGCCATGGGAACGGCTTCAAAGCCACTGAGCCTGCAGGGAATATCAGCCCTGTGCTCACCACGTGCTCCAGGCCTCCAGATTGTTCCTTCTCATCTGCCAGGCTGAGGTTTCTCTTGCTCATCTTTGGTCTGCAGGGTCCCTGCTGCCTTCTCCCCTCAGGCAGGATGTGCTGGGGGGCAGTCACCGAAGCATCTATTACAGAAACCAAGCTGGAGTTGAATCTTTGTCTATACCAAAGTCTCCCTGGGGACAGGGAATTTTTGTTTGATGAAAGTTGTCAGTCCAATCAGCTCTTCTTTTTCCTATTGTTTTTTTTAACAGAAAGCCTAACATAAATACAATACAACGTGCAGCCAAGACACCTTGATGCTCAAAATGTATCATCCACCCCTTTTAACACTAAGGCCTTCCCAGGAGATAGCCCCATCCTCCCCAAGTGCAGCTCCAAGGCCCCTGTGCCACGAGGAGGACTGAGATCCACACACTGGGGGGAGCTGGTGCTGGCTGCTCCATCCTTGCTGCACCAGGAATCAGTCCCATTTCCATTCCTGCCTCTCCTGCTGCTGACCATTAGGTCTTGGCCTCCTAAACAGGCTTTCATCACCCAATTAGAAACAGAGCAACCTCCTGCTACTCAGTTATATTTGGCACGGTGAGTGCACACAGGGAAATAATCCATACTGCTCTGCCTGGACCGGCACGTGCTCCGGAGCAGGGTTTGGCTGCCTGGCCCTCCAGCCACGTCCCCCTTCTGCATTTGGCCACCTCCACTGGTCACTGGTCACTGGTCACTGGTCACTGGTCACTGGTCACTGGTCACTGGTCACTGGTCACTGGTCACCAGCAGATCATCAGCTCCTTAAAGCAGGACCAACACCTGCCCTCGTTGTTGCAGCTCCCTCCTGCTCAGAGCCAGGGGACAGCTGATGTTGCCCACGTCCCCCTAGGCTCCAGGGGACTCTGGCTTTGGAATACCCTCCTGGAAAAAGAGGGGCTGGAAAACGGTGCATATCCCACTGTGTGAGGTGCTGGGCTGCAGGATCTCTAAGGAAGAAATGGAGCAAAGGTGATGTTTTGTGAACATTTGCGGTGCCCTCCACATGTGACATCCCAAAGTTTGCTGTCCCAGCATTCGGACAGCTCAGGTTTCTGCAGAGCTGCTCCAGCTGATGCCACAGGATTGGTACAGTTCCCAGGACACCTCCTTACACCTGGATAGGGACGAATTCACAGCCAGTTCTGCCTTTCCAGCTGACACCAGGACGTGGTGGCATCTGCCACCCTTCCCCAGTGAGGAGACACGGATGTGGAGGGTCTAGCAGAACTGTGTGATGGGGAATTCCTACTCTGCACTGTGCTGGGGCTGTGGAGCATCTCTGGGTCTGTCTGTGGAGAGACCACAAGGTTTGCTTCTCCCCAGATCCCTGTGAGTTGGTGTGGCCTGGCTCAGGGATGAAAATCCAGGCAAATCAGCACGGATTGAGGAAAGTTGCTGGGCTCTGTTTGTGCCCCCTCCAGTCCTTGGAACGAGTCAGTGCTGGTCACATCCATCCCCAAAGATGCAGAACCTGAGGGCCAGCAGCCACCTGGACCCTGGGGAGCTGCCAGTCGGCTGCACCTTGTGTGTCCCGGGGTGGAGGAGGCTGTGGCCACGAGGTGACAAGGACAAGGATGCCTCTGGCACTGTGCTGCTACACATCACACACTCCCACAGTCATCTCACCCCAAGTCCAGTGTAATATCTCCTGATTAAATCCAAAACACAGTGAAAAGCAGGGGGGGTGGGTGAAGGTTCCCTCCCCACAGCAGGTGCAAGGCTGAGCACGCTGAGCTGAGTTGCATTGCTCTGGTTATTGGGGAAAAACAAAGCAGCAATTATAAAATCTTCTGGAGAAGGCAGATCACAAGGCTCCAGGGACCCTGAGGAGCTGTAAGAAGGCAGGCAGTAAAAAAGCAGACCCAGGAATAACCCTTATTGAGGTGAAGCAGGTCATGGGGAACGGACCAGCTGCAGCACCTGATGGGCACAAAGGCAGCCAGCACCTTGGGAACATCCAAGAGCCCCTCTACAAGGGATTTTTGAAACTTGGGTACAAAATTCTGCCATTTCTGGGCCTCATGCCCCCCAAACCCAGAATTTATACAGCTACTGTGCGCTGGTGTATGCACACACCATCAATCTATTGAAAATAGTTTCTAACCCACTGATGATTTCAGCTCAATTTGGCAGATGAGTAAAACTTTCAAAAGGATATTGTCTTCTGGAAGTTTTGTGGAAATGGTTGGAGGAGAGAGATCTTTTTTCCAGCTTGGGTGAGGGAAAAACTCATCAGAGAATCCACACTGCCACTGCTCAGGGCATTTGGGCTCTTGTAACTACTCTCCTTTCCAGACCCACCTGACCAGACACAGCAGCGAGGGGGCAGGACAGGAGGAGGGAACAGCAGTGTTGCATGTTAATGAAGTTGGGTAATAATAATTGTTTTATTTATAAGCATCCCCCACCCCTGTTGAATCGCTCGGGGCTCTGCACAACAACCACAAAAACAATTGCTCATTAATTAAAACCACACCAACCTCCCCGAGATTGCAAACAGATGGATAAACACATCAGATGATATAATATCCCAGGAACTGGGAATGGGAAGGGACCACCTGTACCAGCCAGCTCGGGCAGGCAGAGGTTTGGCCTGTGCCTCCCTGGAGTCCTGGCCTCAGAGCACTCACCAGGACACCAGAAAACCTCAGGATCCTACTGGCTGCAATGTGTCCCCCCAAAAAAACCAGGCGAGCACTACTCATGTCCTAAAGCCCTGCAGTATCCTGGAAATACCCAGAGATCTTGGAGGAACAGTATCAGTTCCTCCCATAAAGACTAAATAAAAAAACCCTCTTTTTCCTACCAATCCTCCTGTCTGAGCTGGGATGGAAATGCCCCTGCTTCAGCTCTGGAGAGCAACACCATCCTCATCCTCAGTGCTGTCCATCAGCCTGGCACTGTCCACTCCGTGCTGGAGGCTCTCCAAGGCTGCAAAGTGCTCCAGGGGAAAACCCAGAGGAGGTCCACAGGTGAACTGTTCATTGAGGAGTCTGCTGGGTCCTGTAAGTGCCTCCAGCTCGGGGCTGAGAGAAATACAACACATGGACTTAACAAGTCCCTTCCCGGCTCTTCGGCTCCACACGTGTTTTTCATCTCAGCCTCTCCAGCCACTCGCAAGCACCAGTTACCTCAGGATCACCTGCACTAAATAAGGAAAGCACCATTCAATCCATCCACCCCAATAAACCCAGGAATCACGGAGCTAGGCTGGTTGTCTGTGATTTAATCAACAAGACATCAGTGGAGTAAGAAAAGTGACTGAAAAATCCATGATCCCCAAAACCCGTGGGCTCCAGCTCTCTCCCTGGAGAACAGAGCGCTGTGGCAGCCAGGACTGAGCTTTCCACCTGCCCTCCTTCCCCACACCTTTTCCACACTGCAGACCTTATCTGAGAACACATTCCTGCAGCCGTGTCCCTGGGACCCCACGAGGGGCTGCCGATGCCTTTGGAAAGGTGAGGACGGGCTGAGCCGGCGCTCCTGACTCACAGAGGCAGCTGGAGACTCTCCCCAGCCAGCTGGAGGGTGGGAACAGCTCGTTGGAGGATGGGGAGGCAGGGTGTGGGCTGAGCATCACCAGGGATCAGCCACATGTGGGGAGGAGCCGTGGGGCTGCAGCTCACGCACGGCTCCTCGCAGCACGGGGCACAGGGAAGTGACGGGTGGTGACCTCACATCCCTGGGAAGGCACCTTTGAGAAGAGGGTGAGGAAAGCCCTCTGGCTCCGGATCTGCTGCAGGGCTGCAGCCCAGCTGGGGCTTTAGAGCAGGACAGTTTGTCAGGACTGTCCAGCCCAGCTTGGCCAGTCGTGAGATTTGTCACCTCAAGGTGCCCAAGGAGGTGGCAGCGGGTGAGCCAAGGAAAGACCCCAGCCCTGCACAGACCACAAACAGTGCTCTGGGCACAGGATGGGAACACTTAAACCCTGATTTATGCTGCATAAATTTAGTCCTTTGCTTCTCTACAGCCCATTCATCTGTCCCCATTCTTACCTTAGTGTGTTTTACTGAGCAAATGAACTTAAGGAAATGTTGAGGAAAATGCTGAGGGTGCCACCTTGGGCATCTGTGTCTACATCTTGGAGAAAAATCCTGAAAGAGCACTGGGAATTGGTTTGCAGGTGGAAGACTTTGTCTGCCCATCCTCCCAGGATGGTTTGGCAATGTATTCCTGCCCTGCACCACTGCACAGGGCCGCCCTGTCCCCATCCTTAGCACTCAGGCTCAGCATGTCCCAAGAGCCCACAGACAGAGCTGACACCAGCGGAACATTTCCAGGATGTTCCATGCTGACCAACACCTTCCACCCTGCAGCCAGGACACCTGGCAAATTCTTTGTCTGGAAAAGCTCCTGTTAATGTGATTGACCTCAGTTTCACCTGGATCCTTGTGGGAATACACCACATGCTTTGCCTGGGGGCAGGGATTTCTCCTCTCTCGAGCCTATGCATCCCTGCTCATGAATTCTGACCCATTATGCCACATTCTCACCCAATCTGAGTGGTCCCCCTTGGACTGGCACACAACATTACATCCCTGGCTGGGTGGTCCTTATCATGCCTCTCTATTTCAGGCGCCAGGAGGAAGAGTGGGACTGTGCTCTGCACAGGAGCTCACCCTTGGCATTCAGCTCGCTCTCCAATTCCATGTCCTTCTCCACATGGATCTGCCTCGGAGAGGGACCAGATGTCCCCAGCTCCATTTAGAGTCCGTGGGAGGCAAGGGGACCTGGGCTGTGGGAGGGCTGAGACGAGTCCCACGAGCTGCCAGGGATCTATGCCTGAATAGCAGAGGTCAGAGTCTGGCCCAGGGTTATTAATTCTCATTCCTCCGATGACATCTGCGGCTCTGTGAGGCCACGGCACAGCTGGGGAGCTGCTGTCTTATCAGCTCTCACTCCTGGAAGGCTTCTCCAGCTCTTCTCCTCAAAGGCTGACTTTCTGACCCAACGCAGAGCTCCATGCAACCTCCGAGCAGCCTGTGGCCTATCTCAGGCCTGGATTTGTCCCCTCAGGAAATTACTGTGGGTCCTGACTGATCTCCAGCGGACCCATCCAAAAAAAGAATAATACAGCTTTTCTGCAGACAACTCTATCTTTGCTACATACCAATCCCGTGACGAACCAGCTGGCACGGGAGCGCAAGCACGAAAGCAATTTGGCTTCCCTCCTTCTTATGTTGACAGCTTTAAAGCCGCTCTCTTTAAACTCACCTCCCGTAGGTGGTTCGGCAGCAGAGCCAAGGGCTGTGATTACACTTCCAGAATGTTTGTTAGCTGCAGGTCCCCAGGCACCGAGTTCTGGAAAATATTTTTCAAGCGATGTCCTCAGGGTCAGAGGCAGGTTCTCTGGCTTGTTCCTGGCTGACTTCACACTGGGGTATGCATGCTGCAGCCAGTGTGTTTTTTAGGACTCACAGGCAGGCAGAGAGATCTGAGAGTCTCTCTGGGTACTGGTCCGCTTAGATCCCATCCCGGAACCAGGAGGATCTGCTGGCTCCCCACACACACAGCTGAGAACAAAGCTGAGGCTCCCTGGGCCCATCAGATAAAGGGGACATGACTTTCTGAATTTCATTACTTAAAGCTCTGCTCTACCCCTGCCTGGCTGGCCGGAGAGTCACAGCATCCACAGCGAGGTGGAAAGGTTTGGGGAAGTGTGGGGTAGGTAATAGAGGGGAAATTTAATTGCAGCAAGTGGGAAATGGGGGGTGAAACACCCTTCAGGCAGCCCCCCAGCACCGAGCCTGTGTCGCTGGCCTGGGTCACCTATCTCCTCACACCAGAAACTCTCCAGCCACGCCTGCAACTTGGCGTTGCAACCTGTTAGATGCAAACACCCATGGAAGCAATTAGGACCTCAACCTTGTGCCATCTTAGGTCTAAGCAGCACCACATTGATCACAGCTTTCCCAACAGGACATTTCTGCTCCTGGGTGAGGGTGGGTTTGAAAGGTGGGAACCCAGCTCAGGCTCAGAATAAGGCTGGCCTGGGTTGGCTCATCCTCTCTTACGAGCTGGGTGGTTTTGTATCTTTAGGGCATCGTTATATTCCTGTCAAACTCAATCACTGAAGTTAAACCTGTGCTTTAGTGCTGAAACCTTGTATTCCCACAACCTCCCCCCCCAAAAAAAACTCCTAAAAAAAATCTCAAAGGGATTGTTTTCCTTAGAAAGAAAGGAAAGAGATGAGGACACAGCAGAGTAGGACGCAGCCAAGCAGATGCAGAGGTCCATGGCAGGGACAAGGGGTTTCTCCATGACATTAAGAGGTGGCACCCTCAAAACCTATAAAAAGAAACACTTTTCTACCCAGCCTGTGCAACCAAGCTCTTGAATTCCCAGCCTTGAAACTAAACAGTGTCTCATTTTACATACACCACCCAACGAGCCTCAGTGCTACCTCCCAACTCTTAAGTCATATCGCTGGTGACGCTGGAGAAGGGAATGAGAAAAAGGAAACAGGCTGACATATCTGATCCGCTGAAATCACACAAATGGCTTAGCTGAGCAGCCAATTTAAAGGGGAACAGCTCTGCACGAGCCACACGAGCTTTGGCTGTGCTGCCACAAGATCCCTGCTCCTTCATCAAATGTGCATGAGAGAGGTCAGACTATTCCTTGCCGTGGATGTAGGGCCAGGCACCAACCAAAGGAGAACCCAAGGCATCTGAGTCATTTCAATTCAAAAATTCAAACATTGGTGCAAGGAGTCTGATGTAAAAAGTGCTGCTCAGTAGGCTACAACGATGGCCACACACTTGTGGCTGTTTGGGATCGAGCCTCTTTGCTTCTCCTTTGCAGCACTGAGACCCACATGTGGAAAAACCCAGGGTCCCATTTCTCTCCTCTTCCAGTTCCTACACAAACAAAATATAGGGTTGAGGGGTTGGTTTTGGGGGGTTTTTTTTGGTACTTTTTGCTCTGTCAATTCTGTTCATATTCTTATGCAAAGAAGAGCAGAAACTTGTCAGCCAAACCAGGATTTCTCTTGGGGGGGTAAAGTCTATCTTCTGCATTTTGCAGTTTAGTGTTACCAACACCAGGTCCCTGGCTGCATATATTGAAATTCTGGGTTTGCTTTCAGCACAAAATTATCTCTGGGCAGAACCTGTGCTCTGACATGTCCCACTTGGTGCTGGAGCATGAAGGAATTAGTTGGAAGTGGAGGAGTTATTGAGATTATAGTTAAAATGCCCAAAGTTAAAGGCAGAAGCTTTCCTGCCCTGAAGGCACTCTGACCATAACCCCATAAGTCACACATCCCTGGTTCACCTCCCCCAGTTATCCAGTAATTGGGTGGGAGGGAGAATGGAGTGGGATCTCCCAAGAGCCTTGGGCACCTGGGGCTGCCTTGTATGCACGACTGACACATTCACCTCCCCACAAAAAACCTGTTTATAGGCAACCCATGGCCTTCCAAAGATCCTAAGGCGGATCAACATGCAGTGTGCCATATCCTTTTTATTCCCTCCTCACTTATTTTCCACCTGTGTGTTTATTGAGCAAAGAAGCTCCATAAAGAGCTTGGATTTTATCTTCTGCATCAGGGGATTTGACAATCTGGTAGCTTGTAGCAGCCAGGAGTCCTCTGCCCCCATCCTTGAGTCCACCAGAGCGTGAAAAACACATCCAGGCTCTCCAGGAGCCACGTGAGCGCTTCCTCCGTACTGTAACTCACTTTCAGAAGCAGGGTTTTTTTGTTCACAAACATTTCCTCTGGAGTCCCTCTCTTAAATACAGATTGCTGGTGATATTCCTGACGTTTATTCATTGCATCTCTAATAACTATTAGTATTCAAGAGGTCACATTAAGAGCCTGGTGGGTTTCCAGCCGCAATTACCCTGCTTTGTTTTACTCGCTTGTCACAGAGCTGGTCTAGGGGGTTGTGTTTGTTCTGCTGAAAGAAAGCTTTATGGCATGTTTCAGGCCTGACATTATGACACTGGTAGGCCAGACAATCTGTCGTTGGAAAGAATTTCTGCAAATCCCCAAAGTTTTTCTGCATTTCTATGCTGTCATCTAAAAAGCAGCATCTGCTCTGTAAGGCTGCCAAAAGAAGGTCATATTTTTATTTTTACCAATGAAAGGAAAGGACGAGCCTGCGGTTCAGGCACTGGACGAGCCTTTGGGCAGCCTGGGGTTTGCTTCCCAATTGAGCCAAGAGTCTGGGCAGTTGGCCCAGCTGGGGATGGGTACCTTTCCCTGTTTGGAAAGCAAGGAAGTGCTTTCCTTCCATCCCTCAGAGCATCAGAGAAGCACAGGGTTGTTAGGGTTGGAAGGAGCCTTGAAGCTCATCTTGTTCTACCCCCTGCCATGGGTAGGGACACCTTCCACTATCCCAGGTTGCTCCAAGCCCTGTCCAACCTGGCCCTGGACACTTCCAGGGATGAGCAAGCCACAGCTTCTCTGGGCAACTGCTGCCAAAAATTTTTCATATCGTTCCCCCACACCTCTCCATGCCCTTAGCGTCCTTTTCTAGTGTGTCTCTGGGCTGGAGTCACCTTGCTTGGTGCATAGACTGAGGGTGAAATGGTCCAGCATCACAGACACCACCACTGGTCCCTGCATTTCTCCCTCTCCTCATCTGGTCCTGCTCCCTCTGGTTCCTCTGCATCTACCTGTTCCCAAACTGCAGCATCTCTCTCTTTTTTTTTTCCTTGCAATGGATGCCTTCCTCCTAAATTAGGTTTTTCCTCTTCACTTGGCCTTGCCACAGCTCTGGAAACAAACAGCTCACATTAAAAGTGTTTCTAAGGGAGTGTTATTTTCATGCCATCTTCGCTAATGGCATCTCTGTTGGAAACTGTCAGCTGAATGCTGTTTGACACATCCCTGGCTGTCACACGCGGAGGAGAGCCAGAAAACGGGAAACCTTCTTTCCAGAGGAGATGAGATTTCAATGGAAGTGTCAGTTTTTAACTTAAGTCTTCTCAAATATTACATTCACAAAAAAGAATTCACCAACAGCTGCACTTCTAAGAGACCAAGGGACTGATTACATCTGTCATGTGGATAATATATTGCCCTTTGAATGATAGGTGTGTACACGAACTTGCAGAGCCTCCATGACCAGTGAAGGGACTTCAAAGGTGGTGATGGGTGGCAGTGGTGGTGGTGGGCTGGGCTGGAGGCAGGGGAGAGCCCGGGGCATTCACTACCTCAGGTGTTTCCAATAAATCTCATGTACTTCACACAAAGATGCTTTAAAGCCCCTTGACAGCCTCAGCATTTTAACACCTATTTTCGATTATGCAACAGCCACTATTTGTAAACAGGTCAAGAAAATGGTATAAGTGAGCTGCATTCGTATTTTAAACAGAAAGCACAGCACTTCAAATGCAAATAGGAGACATCCTGTCTACGAGGACGTTTAGCCAATTGCTTGATGCATGTGGTTTCAAAGATGGTTGACTTCCATCCAAAAGACACAGATGGGATGACTTAGACACAAACGGCTTCTAATTTACCACTTATGCTGCGTCTTTACTTTACCTGCTGCACTTGGAGCAGTAAGGCTGCAAACACAGACCTAGAAAGAGCATTCCTGGTTAGAGCTCCTGGTTAGACACGTGAGGAGACTGGCCTTGAAATGGCCCTGCTGCACTGAAACGCCACAGTTTCCACAGTCAAAAAACCCCACAGAAATCAAGCAGAGTGGACCAGGCCCCCTTGTGCAACGGACAATCCCTTGTTTAATTTAAAATACAGTTCAAAGGTTCAATATTTTAGCACTGAGGGATAGAGCTGTAGCTGGAATAGCCTGCAGGATTCAGTGGGATATCCTCCTTCTGTTCTCTTCCCTCAAAACAGTGGCACAGCTCTCTTGCAAAACCTATTAAGAAACAGGGTGAAGCTTCACACCATTTAAGTATTAAGGCAGATGGGTAATTCATACTCAAGACATCCAGATACTTCGAGGGGTGATCCAAAGTCTGCTCAGCTCCACAGAAACCTCTGTGATCTCTGGATTAAGCCCAGCAGGCATCTACCAGAAAGGGCAAAGAAAAAGCCAGTTTACTCAGTTGCACTAAAACAGACAAAATAGATAAAAATAAAACGTATGAGTTACCAGTCCACGTGTCTACAAGGGGCATAAGTTTCCATCGACCTCTTTGCCTCAGGGACATGAAATAATTGTGATTCTTATGTGCCAAAAAAGCCCTGTGAAAATATTGCTCATTGCTAAACAAAACAAAAGGTTGTTTGACCAAATCAGATGTGACAAAACAAAAAGAACACCACAAGGAAGTAAACATGTGAAGTCCACATTTTCTGAGGGACTCTTGAAAAATGCTCTAAATGAATATTTTGGAGCTCAGTTTTGTGCAGGTGCTAGGAAGTTTTATACTCAGAATGCCTGGAATATTTTCTCCACTACAGGGAAATTAATAAATACGAGTGCGCCGGAGTCTTTTGTGCCAATACTAACCATTAACTTTTGGCTTCAAGCCACAACTGTCTACTTTGCAGTGGATTCTGCCACCAAGGGAAAGGTCATTACAGGCCTGTGCTTTCTTCTCGTTAGCGTGTTCCAAAATAATTAACAGAAGTTGTTCAGCAGATGGTTCCCTTTCTGTCAGCAAGTACCTACAGTTTAATGGGTTTTGCTGGATTCCTCACCGTCAGTGGGTGAGGCTGGAAGGAAAATTAAAATGTATCATCTTTGATCCACCCACTTGTAATTAGTTCTTAGGGTTTTACATAATAGCAAATATAAAGGAGGTGGGAGAGGGGAAATGAAATCATTACAAGCCCAGAGATCAGCAGCAGCCATGTAAAGCTGTGATTACGTTATCCAGCGGCATCTCGCTGCTGCACGGCCACGGGGTTGTAATTGTTTCAGCTGGGGATTTGAAGATTTACTAATTGTATGTTTTTTAGTGTCCTGGTCTGGAGATTCAGCAGGAAACCACAAAAAAAATAGGAGATGCCTGTGTTTGTAAACTGACAGTGATGATCCCTTTGTGCCCTTGCAGCAGCCAGAGGCCCAGGCAGGAGAGGATGAGCGAGCAGCCAAACTCTGCTGCAATCCGGGGGGAAAAAGTATCCTTGCCCCAGGAGTTTACATTGTCAGCAAACAAAGGCTGGTCAGGAACTGGGATCACTAACTTCATTTACAAAAGGAAAACCAAAACTCCCATCAAGGATTTAAGGGTTGCCTCTTCCAAAAAGCCCGGAGCGTTTTCCATCCCGTTAGAAGCTCTGGGGTGTGGGCAGCTGCAAATCCCAAGGGATCAATCTCACCTGAGCTCAGCTGTGCGGTCCAGGCCCCCTCTGCTTCATCCAGAGGGTCTGAGTCACCCTGCAGAGGCTGGGCCTCTCCATCTCCTGCGGCTGCACAAGACATCACACTGACGGAAACACTCCGGTTTCCATGGAAAAATAATAAAAATTAGCCCATCCTAATTATTATTGTCATCACTTCTTCTATTCATAGCTCCACTGTCATAGGGCATAGGAACATTCAATGTGACAAGCCAGGACCCCACTTCTGTGCATTTTTTCCTAGCGCTGTCCCAAAAAGAGATTTGAAAGGAGGTTTTTCGGGAGGTCCAGGGTGCACCTCTGTGCTTTGGTTGCTTCCTCCAAGCACGGGACAGAGCACAAGATCCAGCACATGTGCAATGAAGGAAACATCAGCAACCTGTGCAAAGCTTCTTGACACTGAATGGGAAGTGGCAAGTGGCATGGGAACAGGAGAGAGGGCAAAAAAGAGCTGAATGAGCTTGGGAATTTAGGGAGCTATCTAGAAATGCACTGTGGTGTGACATGATGAAAGCCCCATGGTGGCACAGAAACCTTTGCAAGAGCTTTCCAGGTGGGCAGCAGGGATTGTAGGAGACAGAGGCCATGCTGAGATAGGAAGAGTTTGAGCAAAGTTGTAGCTCCACTGGTGGACAGAAGAAGCCGCATCTTCAAGGAGTGCTGAAAAAGTTGTATTCACAGAATCACAGAATAATCTGAGTTGGAAGGCACATTTAAAGGCCTTCTAGTCCACCCCTCTGCAATAAGCAGGGACATCTTCAGCTAGATCTGGTTGCTCAGACCTTGAACACTTCCAGACTTGGAGCATCCATCACCTCCCTGGGCCACCTGTGCCAGTTCCTCACCACCCTCATCGTAAAAACTTTCTTCTTCATATCTAATATTCCTGTATTCTTAAAAATATGTCCTTAAAGTGGGGAAAGTCTGTTCACACTGGCTGCACTTTAAACATGCAAAGACTTCACAGCTGCCTGAATGCCTGCAATAGGACTGGGGATTGCAGGAAACCAAGGAAATCCAGAGGGACATTTGGGATCATTGCACTGAGGACCTAGTTAGCTAATGAGCGTGTCTTTGACATTGTCCTCTGTAGCTACAATTTAAAGACAATTCTCCTCTTCTGTTTCTGGGAGACAAAAAAAAAATATCCCTTAGGGACCTGTGGTATTGTTTAAAAAAAATTACAAAATTTAAAAAGGCCTTTTACTGAAAAAGTAAAACGAATCTAACTCTTATGCTCATGCATTCAGAGGAGAGGATTTTGGGAATGATTCTGAGCTTGGTGAAGCTGCAGGAGTAACCACAGGACTTCATTCAGCATGAAAGAAAGAAGCAGTCACACATATGCACAATTTCATGGAGTTAAGAGATGAGAGCCCCCCAAGAAATCAGCTACACAGGGCAGAAAAGACAGGCAAATCAAAGCATCTCTGGTAACAGGGCTTTGAAAACTCTGAATAAAAGCTTTTTTTGGACAAAGCAGTGTCTACAAGAGGCACTGCAAGCAAGAGCCTGTCGTGTGCTTCATCCCGAGTGCGTCCTGGGCTCTCCACACCCACAAGGAGCTCTTGCCTCCATTGCTCTCCCCTCCCAATGCACATGAGCTGTTTCTTCTCCAAATAAACTCATTCTTCAGGGAAAAGGCTCTCATGAGATGGCAGGTCTTGTAGCAGTGTCCTGCCCTTGTCCTGCCTGAGCCCAGTCCCTGGGCTGCTCCGGCCACAGTCCTCTGAGGCTGGAGATGAAGGAACGAGCCATCAACTTCCATATGGAGTCAAAGCCACTAGAGGGAGTCGATGTGTTTGCATGGCTCACACATCCATTCATCTTCCCTTTCTCACTCTCCCCTTGGAAGAGAACGGGAACAGAAAGGGAGGAAAACACACCGGGAAGCTGCTCAGGACATTGCTCAACTCCCACCGGTGAACGCTGCAGTAGCTCCACTGACTTCAGTGTTTCCAGTGAGTGGGATTGCTCCGGGTTTCCAGCCGTGTAACTCAGCAGAAAATGGTCTGTTGGAGTCCCCAGGAATATTTATGTAAGTCTCAAGATCCCACCAGGAGAAGCAAGGGAAAAATGAGAGTCCAAAAAAAAAGTTGGATGGTGGAGGTGCTGGAAGGACTACACAAACTGACAGGGAAAGGCAGAAGGAATTACATGGGTTGGGTTTAGGGAGAAGGCTGAAGTAAGGGACAGAGCACTGGACTTTTTGTGAAGAAAAAGGTTGTTATAAAAAGGCATCAGGCCATCCAGCACCACTTGCTCTCCATGGCCAGTGTGGGAGGAAGGGCTGGTGGCTCACACCCTCCACCTCAGGATCCAGAAGGACTCACCCTTGTGTCACTGCAGAAAGCTGAGCAGGAAACCTCCTGAGATCCCCCAGCCCTGCACTTCCACCAGTCACTACTCCTTGAACCACAACCTAAAGGCAAGGAAAGTACCAAAGGTGGAGGCGTGCCATTTTCTGGGATCTGGCCTTTTGGTATTCCCTTTTGGAATGACCACTGTGATTAGCAAAGAGGCAAGAATGTCCTTTGGCACATGGAGTCCATTGAAAGCCACGGGGCCATTCAGCCATCCTTTCCTCCATGATTCAGGACAGCCAAAGTCCATCCTCTCCCGAGGGGGAGCATGGACCACTGTCCAGCACTGCTTCCCAGACTATGACCTTCACAGCAGGGAGGAGCTGCTCTGCCTGTTTTTTGCCACCATGGGACTGACACAGAATCATGGAATATCCTGAATTGGACCCCCAGGGATCAAGTCGAGCTCCTGGCCCTGCACAGAACAATCCCAACAATCCCACCCTGTGCCTGAGAGTGTTGTCCAAACACTCCTGGAGCTCTGGCAGGCTGGTGCTGTGACCATTGCCTGGGGAGCCTGGGCAGTGCCCCATCACCCTCTGGGGAAAGAACCTTTTCCAAGTATCAAGCCACAACTCTGAAAGTGTTTCAAACAGCAAGTTTTGCAGGCTCAAGCAAGACTTTCAGACAGAGAACCCCTCCTTATATCCCAGCCTGGGCTCTCAGCACATCAGTGTCCTCTGCAGGTTGTCTGCAGCAGATGATGATGAAAAGATGTTGGCTGAAAGTTGCATCTGTGAGCACCCAAAAAAAGGGTCTGGAAGCACGACTGCAACTTTCCTTACTATAAATATTAAGTAGTCTAATTGTTCTGCTTTTATGAAGGGAATTCAAGCCGTTCAGGGAAGAGATGTTAGAAACTTCCTCTTGACAAATGGGGTTTTCATCAGAATATGACAATTCCAAACCGAAGTTCCTGGAGGGATGTACCAGTTTCAATCAAATTTTTATCTTGAGAAAAGTTGCTTGGGTCTAGCTCATTAGTTCTTATGAGTTAAAGGTTGTCCTGAAAAGCCCTTTAGAGGGACTCAAGGCAATGCTCTTTGCCTGGCATCTGGAATCACATCCACTGCTCCCCTCGTCAAGGCTCAGCTGATGTGCAGCAATTCTCAGCAATCTAAATGTGCATCTAAGCTCCTCCAAAAACACCTTAAATTCTCCTTGCAAGTCACATCTTAAGCCCCCCTTTTTAGGCATGCAATAATCAAGATGAGGAAAATACAACCAGTAAAGCAGAGTTAGGAAAAAGTAGGGAACTAAATTGCAATAAACTTGTTTTCTCTCTCTCTTTTTCTTTTCATTCAAAATGAATGTTCTATCAAAACTAAGTGTCACAAACATTTCAACACCACAGCAGCATCATCTGTCTGTCCCCAGCAGTGGCCATCTGTAACCATGCTGCAGTTGGACCAAAATATTTGATTTGAAGTGATGCAGGACCTACCACACTGAGCTCCTCACCCTTGAATGGTCATTCCAGTTTTAACACAAATAAGTAAAACCAAAACACTAATCCACCAGTTTTCCTCAGTGAGAGCTGTGCTTCCAGTTTGCTTAAGGAGATTTTCTTTTGAGAGACCTTTATCTTTCTATCTGAAAGCTTCCGTGTTTGCCGGGATGCTGGCACGACAGAGTGACTGCACTCGAGTTCCCCAAATAAAGTACTGACAAATTTATTGTCTGCAATAATATTTTCCTACCTCTGTGAGGTGGGTTGAACCTATTCCACTTTCCCCTTAGTAAAAAACAACACTGATGGCAGTAATTTATGTTTCGGTCAAGGCCAAGAGGACTAATTAGAGCATATTAAGCTGAACTGTGCAGGCAGTTCCTGCTCTTCTCCCGGCTACAGATCCCATATGCCACAGGCATCCTCCTATCTGTGTCCATGAGCGGCTGCTCACGGGCTGGGAAGAGCATTTTGCTAGCAGACATTTGTGCAGTTCCTCAGTAGGAACTTCCACTGTTTCCGGGATTCCTTAATCACTTCCCTAACAACCACGGATAACAAATGTGACCTTCCTGTGAAAAATGAGGCTAGGCCTATAAACATGTTATTAAGAATAAATGAAGCTTTTAGGAGAAGGGGTTAGTTGGGGGTCTTTGGTGGGCTGTTAGCCCCTGGAAACCTGAATGTAAATAGAAAACAATTAAAACCCCAGCCCCAAAGGATGCTGCGCTCAGCCGGGGAGGCTGTAATTAGGTTTCTGCTGCCGTTAATCGCTTCTAAAGTGAGTGATCATAAATTACAAATGTGTGCAGAATCCTCCCAGAGCATGGCCTGAAGAGCTCCTCTGAGCTCGCTGGGGAAAGGGAGAGAAAGAGAAAGAGTGGAAGGGAGAGGAGAGGAGAGGAGAGGAGAGGAGAGGAGAGGAGAGGAGAGGAGAGATTTTTCCTTCTTTCTCTTTCCTACTCTTCCATGTGTATCAGTCAGGCTTCTAAATTAATGTTGGAACGGGAGGCTTAAGCTAAACCAAACCCCAGGATTGCTTCTTTTTCTTTTAAATACACAGGCACGCAGGCACACATGCATGCATAGTTAGTTAAGTGAAGAAAATGTACCTCCAAACATCATATTTAATTGCATTAGCTACTGTTGCTTTCTTGGAATCCGCTTATAGCACATGAAGATAAACATTCTCCGAGTGATAAGGGTGTGTTTATAAACTTTGTTTGGGATGAAAGAAGCCCTAACTGGTGTGTTTTTATAGTAGGGTTAATGGTGCTTTACTAATCCTTTGCCTGTGACCAAGAAACACAGACATCTTGACTTTCCTGGGAGATGTGGATGCATTTTCCTTCTTCCCGGGCCCTCAGCGTGCAGCTGGAAGACAATGAACCACCCCCAGCTCCGCGAGAGTGAATTGTGAAGCAGAAGCATCACATTCCTGGGACTTCACCACCAGCCACTCAATGTTCCCAGAGTGCAGAATTAATTCAACACATTGTTATTTTACAGTTTGGCTTTGTTTTGGGGAGGCCTTTTCTTATTTTTTTTCTTTATTTTTTTGGAGCACACCACCGCAGCGAATGCTCTGCAGCTTCCAAACTCTTGTGCAGGTACTGACTGAGCACCCAGCATGTCCACCTGGGACCCCCAGTCTGTTGGAGGATTTCAGCCCAATGTCAGACACTTTGGACAGGGGAGGCTCCAGCCTTATTTTTGTTGAGTTGGCCACTTCACCTACACCCCTCTCACACAACTCACCACCCGGGGCCGTGCTGCCCTCAGCTTCCTCAGCCACATCCTTTTGGCTGCTCTGCTCCAGCTCCTCGCTGCTCAGCTGAATTGGAGGCTTCCTCCCCCCTGCCAGCCCCTCTGCGTGGTGTAAAACCCAACCTTCCCAAAAGGTCAGGGCTCTCTGTTTACCCGACCTTCTGTTTCGAATTTGGGAGACAATGGCTCGCGGGGAGCCGAGCGGGGCTGATTTGCCGCAGTGCTGAGTCACGGGACTCCAAGATGGATTTTGTGTTAACACCGAGGCACAGCCCCAATTATGGCAGTATTCAGAGTTATCCTCAGACCAGGGAACGCTGCAGTGCTGAGGGAAATGGAGCTCTGGTGCCCTTGGACATCCACCACATCACCTACGTGCTGTGGGCTAGGGAAGACTCCAGAAGGGAATAGTGGTCATCGCTATTGTCTCCTTCTCTCCTTGTCTCCTTGTCTCCTTCTACCATCTTTCCAGCTGGATATAATCACAGAAACATAGAATTATAGATTCACAGAATGGTTTGGGTTAGAAAAGACCTGAAAGCTCATCTTGTTCCACCCCCTGTCATGGGCAGAGACACCTTCCACTATCCCAGGCTGCTCCAAGCCCTGTCCAACCTGGCCTTGGACACTTCCAGAGATCCAGGGGCAGCCACAGCTTCTCTGGGCACCCTGTGCCAGGGCCTCACCACCCTCACAGGGAAGAATTCCTTCCTTTTATCTCATCTATCCCTGCCCTCTGTCAACTTAAAGCCATTCCCCCTTGTCCTGTCACTCCACGCCCTTGTAATGCTTGAGTTCAGAAGTTCTCTTTCTGGAGAAAGCTCAGGAAGGAGCCAAGGATTTATGGAGAGGCTAGGAAGAAGAACAACAAAGATAAAAAGCAAGCCAAAGGCATGACGTCTGGGCATTAATGTCCATTAGGAACTGGTGATGGGAGGACATTTCTGTAGATTAGTCTGGTTTTGTCTCATGCAAGGTGTTCTGCTTTCCTATCAAGCTGTTCTCAGAATCCAGATCCTGTGAAAACAAAGAGCTGTTGTAACCCACAGTTCATTCTTGCCTCTCCCTGCTCCAGCAGCCCAGATTTGCCCCTTTTATAAAATAACACCCAGTTTAACTAAAGGTTGCAGTGAAGCAACCTCTACTCTCTACAGATGGCCTCCTCCAGCAGACTTGTCTCAGCACACAAATGTTTCTCAGATCAGTAGTGGATGGATGGATGGATGGATGGATGGATGGATGGATGGATGGATGAATGGATGGATGGATGGATGGATCAGGAGATATGATTCTCCCTCCATGATCTGTCAAAAGCTACTTCTGAAATATCTCTAATGGGAAACATTCAGAAAAAAAAGCCAAATAAACATGAGGTGGAAGAAAGGGAGAAAAAAACCCCTAGAATCATGGAAGCACTGAAGTTGGAAAAGACCCTTAAAATCATCGAATCAAACCATTCCCCCACCACTGCCACAGCCAACACTACCACATGTCCCCAAGTGCCACATCCACATGGCTTTTAAATCCTTCCAGGGATAGGGACTCCACTACTGCCCTGGGCAGCCTGTGCCAGGGCTGGACAGCCCTTTGCATGAAGAAATTTTTCCCAGTATCAAACCTAACCCTCCCCTGGTGCAACTCAAGGCCATTTCCTCTTGTCCTGTGACTTGGGAGAAGACACTGAACCTCACCTGGTTACAAACTCCTTTCATGTAGTTGTAGAAAGAGAGGATGTCTTTCCTCAGGCTCCTTTTCTCCAGGCTAAACCCCATAAATCCAAAGACTTTGTAGAAATGAAAAGATTTTCAGCCGCGTTACTTTATTTTAATGACTTTCCTGAGAAAGGCTTGGAGCAAAGCATGGGATACTGCCCATGGCATCATTTCATAACGAATTTCAGCATGGAATTTTGAGTGTGCCACTTGTTGCCGTGCAGTTGGAATCTCCTTCTCTCTGGAGGCCTCATCCTGCCTGTGAAACACAACAACCTTCAACTTTTCTCACCAGCTGGAGGCAATGCATGTTCACATTGCCATAGGCCCCAGAGCATCTAAACCTTTTGCTTTGGAGCAAAGTCCTGCAGGAACACGGCCAGCCCAGAGGAGACTGTGAGAAATTCTGTCCTCTGGAGAGTCCTGTTTATTTTAAGCAAAACAGCTAGTTTACATGTTGGCCTTTTAAGCAAAATACTCCGGTTCATTCTGCCTTGGATTTAGTTATGTAACCAAATCGCTATGTTTTTTAAATAATCTGAATGGAATTTGCAACGCCGCCTCCCGAGGGAAAGGGCACTATTCTGATTTTCCAGCTGATGCCCTCACACAGGTGAGGCTTCACCTTCGGGGCACTTCTGCTTGGGGGCTGCATTGCTTATCTCTGCCTTGCACCCAGGACACCTGAGGCCTGGAGAAATGGAAGGGGATAGACCAAAGATGCTGAGCAAATAACACCAGAGCCAGGTCCTGCTGCAGCACCCCTGAGCCCTGGGCTGTCTGCTCGCTGGCATTGCCTCCTGCCATGACACTGGGAATGATCCAAGGTGACCTGAATGCTGCCTGTCTCTGGCAGTGTGACGTTCCCAGGAGATGGTAGACTCAGCCTTTGAATGACCCAAGCCCTGGCCCGTGGCTTCCTGCCTTCTACACCAGCGCTACGCCCTGTCCCTAGGCTGTGTCACATGGCAGAAGGTGTCATGTGGGTTAGAAATGTGCCATGTCTGGTTTAAATCCCCAATTATGGAAGGTCTGTGTTTGGGGCTGAGGCATCCTGGGGAGTAGTGGTTGGACACTGGTGTTGGGAGTCCTTGGCTACTACTTTGGGGCTGATTCACACTCTGGTTGTGAGCCCTCTTCATGTACTATCTACTGAAGTCACTATTTTGATCAAAAGTCATTATTTTGGTTACTACAGGACAGCCATATCATATTTGTCAGCCTCTGTACTTTTTGCCAGCCCAGACCAAGGTCTGCTGTCCCAACTTCTGCTGTCTGGGTAAAACCAGAACAGAGAATTTCTGGAAAACTTGCTTTTGTGAGATTTCCAACCCAAATTAATGAGTTGTGGAGAAGCACAGCCTTTGATGTACGTACAAACACCATCAAGCTCCCAGCCATCTTGAACTCAAAGAACTCCTAATCCTCAATCCCTTCCCTGCAATTAGAGCAAGGACAGTTGGTGCTCTCCATGACCAATAATGCCGTGTTTTGGCTCGGAATTGTCTCTGCCAGCAAGGAGCTGCCGTGTAAGTT
Source organism: Aleadryas rufinucha (assembly GCA_013397815.1). Taxonomy (NCBI): domain Eukaryota; kingdom Metazoa; phylum Chordata; class Aves; order Passeriformes; genus Aleadryas; species Aleadryas rufinucha. The sequence continues at coordinate 63,279 of VZTH01006738.1, read as the reverse complement.
AGAAGTCCATGTGTGGTTAGCTGCAGCTCTGGATTTTTGCAGTGCCTATTTATACAAATTGGATTGACTTTGAATTCTACAGCTTAATTTCTCTTCTGTCACAGTATCGTGCGAAGGAGCAAAGCCTCAATCTTTTAACCGACCCTTCCACTGTCAGTGCAAGATCCAAGGCTAAATTTCCTATGGATATGCATGAATCCTGACATGGCAGATGGCTCTATCCTGTGTTGAATTATGGAGCTTATTTTAACATATACAGTTCCTTGATAAACCTTAATTATACCAGAGGAGGGAGCCTGCATGATTTAGGCTGAAAATATGCTCCAAACAAATTTCCAGGCTCCAAAAATTAAATTGTAAAACACCCATTAATGCTACCATAGAAGATGATCCACTCAGGTGATGTGCATAAGGAGGAAATAAATATGAAATTTTGGGGTGGGAAACAAGGAACATGAATGTCATGGATCATCTTGGATGGCATGGTGGGGTCCTTCACCTCTTCCCCTGGGAGCCACGATGAGTCGACTTCAGCAAGAGGAACGCTGCTGCAAACCTTCCCTCCCTTCCATCTGCTCCCTCCCCTCCCACCCCTCTCTCGTCAACCTCCCTCTCACGCAGGGACAGAAGGTCCTTGGCAGGTAAAAGTGGGATGTCCTCTCCAGCCAACACCAGTGGTCACTTTGTTCTTCCTTTTTCCAGGCTGTGTCTGCAAGAACATTCCCGGAGCAACTCAATCCATCTGTCCTTGCTCCCACATCCATCACTGTGGTCAAGGACTCAGGAAATGAAGGATTTGGGGTGACCACTCCGGAGCCTGGCCCTGTGACAGACCTGGCATCTCCTGTCCTCCTCCTGGGTAAGCCCAGCACCCGGGCCCGTGCTTCCCTCGCCTCGCCTGGCTGTGTTCCTCCAGGCCAGTGTGCTTTGGCTGCTGCTCTCCGAGCTCTCGGGTTCTCAACCCGGAGTTATTTCAGGCAGCGCTGCTCGGTTTCTCTTCCAAGGGCTTATGAAACGCTCTTCTGGGACTCTTCACCTGACTCATTGTTTCCTCTGCCACCCCACGCTGGGAAGCACCGCCTTGCCGATGACTTCTTTGGGAAGCTCCTGAGGAGAAAGAGAGCAAGAGGCGCCAGGCAGAATCTTTAACCCCCGGGTTTATCTCCGTGGGCTCAGAAAAGTGGGGATTTTTCTGCTTTTTTCTTTTCTTCTCAGCAGTTGCCCAGCTGTAGCTCCTTCTCACTTGTAGGAGGTTCGCTGTCGCTGAGCTGACACCCGAACACGAGCTTTGGCCACCTCGCAGGCCAGACTGAAGCGCTACAATAGGGACCACTCCGTCCTCAGCTGGGACACGCCAAAATTGCTAAATGCCGCCTAACCACACCCATCATCAAAGGCCCGAACGCTCCCATTGCATCCGCTCAATTACAAACCACAGAACGACTTTGTTTCAGTCAATGGCAAACAGTCGGACGTGGAAGCCACCCACCTTCAAAGCCCTTCTGTTTGTTTGTTTGGTTGTTTGTTTGCCATCGTACTCGGGGCCGGCTTCTCCCGCCACCTTCCCGCTCCGAGTGTCGGAGCAGCCCCTCGTAAATGTGAACACGTTTCTCATTTCATGTCTTTTCCCCTGCAATTTCTGCCTTTCTGCTGGGAAGAAGGAAGGAAATGGCTGCTTGGTGCAGGCAGGATTAACCCTTTTTCTTCCTCGCTGATGGTCTGAAGTTTTCCCCCTACCCACTATTTTTATTTTAAGAATTTTTTTTTTCCCTGAGACTCTCGAACGAATTATTTCTGTTTTGAGGCCAGTGATTTCAAAGTAAGGACAAATATGGTCCCAAATTTACAAACTCTTTCCTGTCTAACATATTCTTCCTTCTCAATTGCACCTCTTCTTATAAATCACAATACCTCTGATAAAGAGAAAAACAAATTCTTCTGCAGGGAGGCAGACAAGGACCCACCTATATATTAATAAACACAGGCTTCACAAAGATGTCTTATGACCTCCATCTACACATTTTTAGCCCAGATTCTTGCAGGAACAAGGCCCTGTTTGATCAGATTACATGTCCATCTGCCCATCACTCTTCACCAATTACTGTGGAATTCCCTGCCATTTTCTGGTTGGGTTTGATGAGATCTTCAAGATGTTAAGTTCCTACAAGGTCAGTGAAAAAATAAAAGGGTGGCCAGAGAGAAAAGTTGAAGCAGGAGATCAACTCTTATGAAACCTCATCAAATCCACATGGGCACTCACATTGAAATCACAAAGCCATAGGAAACTGAAGCTTATTAATCCCATTGCTGATGGAACAGCTCAGATTTTCTTTCCGTTTCTGTTTTTGTTTGTCTGCTTGTTTGTACATTTGCTAGAACAAATAACTCACTCTTGTGGAGCACTACAAACTTCACAGATCCAACCCAAACACAGCTCTGGCTACAAACACTCAGGAATTTGGGAGTCTTCCATCCAGACCCACATCCAAACCATCCCAGCTGAGATCCATAAGAAGTAACATGGGCAAGGAAAAACTTGTCTGAGTCTGCTTTGATTTTTGGTGTCATTCCTCTGCGGGGAATCTGGCTATACCCTGATCCTGTTTTTCTGGTAGATGCCACAGGTCTGATAGTACAGCACAGACAAATCTACACCTGGGATATTGAGTCCATTTTGAGGCATTCCCTCAGGTCTTGAGGCTCATGGTGTTCTGATTCAACACCAACAGAAAAGCCTTCATTTAAAGGTGGTGCAGCACTGGGCCAGGTCGCTCAGGAGGTGGTGACATCTCCCTCCTTGGAGGTTTTAAAAGCTCAGCTAAAGCCATTACTTATCAGGCCCCATTCCAGCCAGAAACTACAGACCTTCAGAAAATCCTTCCCACCAATATTTCTGTGGTTCTGGGAATACACCTGATTTGTTTTCCTCTTTATCATGCTTTGTCTTGGCTGAATTTGTTCAGTAAAACCTCCTCCTCTACCTGCAAATGCTCTGTGACTGGATTTTCCAGGTTATAAAATACGTGTTCCTTGGATAAAGAAGACATCAGAGGCCAATTTCTGCCTGCCCTTTCTTGGCACAGTGGTGAAGAACATCACTGGGGGTTTTTTGTTCTTCACACTCTTTGAGTGTTTTCACAGCTTCATTTGTAAGTGTGTGCTCAGAGTTCACAGCATCACAACTTCTGGCAATCAGAAGCTGAGTACATCCACCCGTATTAGCTCTCAAGAATTATAATTTTGAGAGAAATGAGGCTCCTGCTACTTTCCCTGTCACAGGCTGGTCCTTAGCACTGAATTTAAAGTGGAGGAAAAGGGCCAGCATCATCTGTCAGCTCCGAGAAGCATTTTCAGCTCATTAATCTAACTTTTCACAGCCCAGCTCCTGTCCCATCTCTGAGGCGTGAGGCCATGTGCCACAGAAATCTTTATGCCTAATAGCAATGAAACCTTGAAAAGTGAAAACAGTCATAGGGAAAATACCCAGAAGTTCCTATGAAGATTGAATTTCTCTTTCTTTTTAGTATGGGAACAAATCTACCTTGGAGTGTGGAAGCTGTGGATACCCCACTGAGCACATTTATGTCCATCAGTGCCCACTCTTGAACAACCTGTCCCTAACTACATTTGGGAAAAGTCCTCCCATTTCAGCAGGTCAAGGAAATAGTAAGGATGTTGCTGATTCAAGGAGTATCTTAGATGGAATGGAAATAGGTAGCATAACCCCAAATCTCTGTTTGCTGTGTGGATACCGAGGCCTTCAGTTCTGATGGATAATCTGTATTTTTCTCTTTTACCTACTAAAATAAGCAAATAGCCCCAGGGTCAGCTATGAGCACTTACTCTGCCCATAATCCTGATTTGAGAGGCAGATAGGCAATGAATTTAAAATTAGAAAGGGCTAAATATTCTCAGATTCAGAATATAAATTTCATTTAAAGTCAGTTTGCGATTGCTAAAGACTCCTATTCATTAACTAGCTTGTCTGAATATTGTCATGAAAACCTAAGCTTTATTGAGTGCTAAAAGCCTTAAAAAAGATGGAAACATATGAAAATAAGAACATAAATTCCCTGCCACCACCACCACCACTCCAAGTGTAAGAGGGAACCAAACCATAACAATGGGCTCATTACAAATGCTCCATCATTTTGCAATAACCAAGCACTTAAAATGTTCTTGGTAGCTGCTCTGAGGATGCCATTTTTTTTCATTATGAGTCGTACTTAGTGCATAATTTATAGCTGGCAGGCCAGGGATAATCCTACAGTGTGAATGTGCTGCGAGACTGCTGTAATTACACCAGAGCTGTGGTTATGGGCCTCGTGGAACTGATACTTCTTTTTTAATTGTGGCGGTGATAAGATCAAATCCAGCGCCGTGTATCTCCGTGGAAGGGCTGTGGATGTAACCGTAGCTGCCAGCTGCCCTCCTGGGCATCTGCTCTCCCTCCAGGAGCCTGTGGATAGAGGGATGACTTTTCCCCCAGCCTTGCATCCCCCAAACCATCAGCCAGTTAGAGCCTGGCCTCGCTGGAAACAGCAGTACAGCACGAGCGATTTAAAGGAATGGGATAAAACCAAGGAAAACATCCAGATGTTTCTTTTCCGTCGCTTTTGGTCTGTGCTCCGTTTTCTCCAGTAAGTCACTAAAACACTTTGATGTGAGAATTTTATATTGGTGATGGTTCTGCAGCAGCCAAGCCACCAGACAATAATCCCTTGGTGTCGATGTTCATTGGCTTTGTCATCTTCTTAGGACAAAGGAAAAAAAGACCTAAAACTGTTCTCTACCAAAAATAACTTTAGAAAATAAATATTTTGGCCCCATCTTGCAAAAAGTCAGTGTGACATTTAGAGGGAGCTAAGAAAAGGAGTCTTTCCTGCCTTAGGAAGAAACTTAGCTTAACTTGGGTCCTGTTAACTTCGTCATACTATTACTTGGGCACTGTTTGGTATTAGTCACTAGCTGCTCCCTCTCAGCTTTATCCAATTTAATTTCAAATATAGTGCAAACAGATGCCTTTATGTTTCATTTTTAAATCATTTATTGTTCTACATGTAGCAAAGAAGCTTAAAAAAGAATGCGAAAGAATTGCCAGAAAGGTCTTTTGGTTTTTTTAAAAGATATATATATATAATTGCAGTTGTGGTTGCTGTGGTTTCTTTTGGGTGGATCAGAAAAAAAATCAAGTCTTCCTTCCTCGGGGATATAAGGGGAAAAAAAAAGAAAGAAAGGATGGAGAGGAAAACTCATTCCCATGTCTAGTGCTTTTTATCAGTAATGGAATGAAGCAATCAGGTTTGAGGGCTTGTCTAGACGGAGGACTCTGGCACTGGTGTAACTCCTGTGGTGTAGTAAAGTCTGTGCAAGTCCCAAACGCTGCTCACAGCAGCAAAAGAAGCTGCAGGGGTGCAAAGCCACCACGCAGAGTGAGGGAGCTCCAGGTCCTGCCCAATCCCAGCTTAGGCAATGCAGGTTGCTTGGACAGGGGACGGCCAAACAAAATTTGATAAATCGCTTTTTTTTTAACTTATCAAAGTGACCCAAAGCAGCATTACCAGCACAACAGAACTGATGATCAATTAAAGTATTGTAACAGCTTGCTTCTTCTGGAGGGGAGGGGGTTGTAAATAAGAGAAACATGAAGAATTGCTGACCACAGTTCAATAAGTCCAGGTTTTAAAAGAGGCTTATTTTAATGGAAAACATAACACGGCTTTAAACTGACAGAGAATAGGTTTAGATTAGACATAAGAAAGAAATTCCTGGCTGGGAGGGTGGGGAGGCCCTGGCACAGGGTGCCCAGAGAAGCTGTGGCTGCCCCTGGATCCCTGGCAGTGTTCCAGGCCAGGTTGGACAGGGCTTGGAGCAGCCTGGGATAGTGGAAGGTGTCCCTGCCCATGGCAGGGGTCCTTAAGGTCCCTTCCAACACAAACTGTTCTGGGATTCTATCAACAACAGATGGGCAAAAAACTTCTTTGAGAAGTTTTCTGGCTGAGATACATAATAATAGAGGGATACCTTGGTTTTACTCTGCTCTGTTTGTCAACAAAGCTTCGACCACGTGGCAAAGCCACTCCGTGTCATTATCCCCATTTCACTGGCAGGGACACCCTGTGACTTCCCAGAGGCCTCGTGACAACTCATGGCAGCATCAGCGAGAGCAAGAACATCTCCTGAGCTTCTTTCCACATCCACGCCCTTGGGCAGTGCATCCTGCTCTTGGGAACACGGTTGAGCGGTGGCCTTGGCAGTGCTGGGGGAAGGGCTGGACTCGATGAACTTAGAGGGCTTTTCCAACCTCAGTGATTCCAAGGTTCCATGATTTGCACATCCAGGAGAGGTTAAGCCTGGCCGGGTTAATTTCGCAGCCCATTTTTTGGCAGAAAAGGAGGGAGGCTTTTTTCATGCATCTCCAGTGGGATGTGTCTCACTTTAGTGGCTGTGATGGGACACCTGGGGACACTGGCAAGTCCTGAAGAGCCCTAAATCCCACCCCATAAATATGAATTATCGAGGAGATGGAAAGAGCCTGGTTTGTCCATAAACCTCATAAACCAGGGGTCAAATCCTGCTCTCAGCACACCATGACCTTCCCAAAGCCATTGTGGGGTATTAAATTAAAACATTGTAAAGTCCAGTAGCCCCAAAACATCCTAAACCCCATCAAAGATTTCAGTGTTTATCAACCAGGACTGGTGGAAGTCAGGGGAGAAACCAAGACAGCAGCTCAGATCTGCTATTCCACCACCTTTAACAGGAAAAGGAAGGTTCCTCTTCAAAAAAACACCACAGAAACCCCACACAGAGTCAGAGGGCACACATGCAGGCACAGATAGGGAAATATAGGAGCACAGGAAGCAGCCAGGCAGCCAGGACTGTACTGGAAAGGCTAATATTTGCATAATACTGAAAAGCTTTTTGCCTTTCGGATCCTTCCATGAGAAAAGGCTGAAATATTTGGTGTACACATTTCTCAAAACGAGAACATACCATACATAGTTAAAGTAATGACTAGTGCTCTTAATCCCAGACACAAACTTTTCACTGAAGCCTTTTTTGGGCTGGGTCATGTGATTTATTCGGTTTTCAGCATCTATATATAAAACTACTTTTTTTTTTTCTTCCTGGTTCATCCTTCCCCGTGTTCTAAAACCTGCATGCTTCATAAGCTATTTTGGTTTACCACATGGCTTGGCACTTGGTGTTTTTTCCTATGATGTGAAAACAAAATTTCAGCTTGGCTGTTGGTGGCCGTGACCTGAGATGCAAATCTTCTCACTCAATTAGGGCTCTAACGAGTGGCTAATTACCCTTTCTGGTGGCCAGGTGTCCCTATTACTCAGAGACCTTAAATAGGGGTATCCCAAACCCTCAAAGTGGGAGCTGTTTGTCCATAGGGATTTCTACCTTCTGCATAGACAGTCCTTTGGCTTTTTGGTGCCAAAAGCCTTGGTTTGGGGTAAAAAGCCTCTGTTTTGTGCAAAAAGCCTCAGGGTCAGACAGAGCAGAGCAGGCCTGAGCCCTGTAGACTCTTGATCTGCTGTACAGAGCTGCCCATCTTCTGGCACCGAAGCTTTTATTTGCTGTGCATAAATTAATACTAAATACATCCTCAAGCCTTACTTGTCCACTCAGAGAACTGCTCTGCTCAGCCACACACATGACCTCATCACCAAATTTAGTTGCAGGAAAATAAAACCAGGATTACCTGCATTTTTAGCACCGGGAGAGGGGAGGGGGAAAAACGATGGGGCCTCCTCTGGGGCTTGGTTGTTGAGTTTGGCTCTTTTTTTTTTATAAATTCTGATCTCACTTCATTTTTGTTTACAATTAGAGACACTGAGGGGAGACTTTTAATGGAGAACAGAGAGACCTTTTGCGTGGGGGCACATTAACTGGGGGCTCTCCAAGCTGTCTCTGAGAGATCACGTGTGGTTTTCTCCCATCGCAGACGTGTGTGGAGAACTTGGCAAAACCTCCCGTGCTCTGAGCCCCAGGAGCCGGTCTGGGACTGTTCTCCATGGGGCATTGCCTCCCTTTTCCCTCCCACCAGCTCAAGGACCCCTCAGAAGCGTCCCCAGGGTCCCCCAGCTCCTCACAGGGGGCTGAGGATGCGTTTGCTGGGACATAATTTAGTGCCCTTTGGTCGGTCAGAGAAAAATCACCCCAATATCTGCCTGACTTGGTTAAAGTGCAGTTTTCCAGCTCTGGAGAGGCACATGCACCCAGCCACCATCTCCCAGAGCTCGTGTGTACTTTCCTGAGCTCAGCCCCTGCTGCCAACCCCATTGTTCTGCCCCCCACCAAGTCCCTATTGTTCGTGTCCCTTGCTGGTGGCATCTGGCTCAGCCAAACTCCTCCTGAGCTGGGGCCCAGGCTGCGGGGTTTGCTCTCTTGTGTTGGGTTGGGTTGGTTTTTTTTCCAGGAAAGATTCTGAATGATCACTTTTAGGGGGCCACTTTTAGGCGCTGCAGATGGAGCTGGTTTGCAAAAAGAGGGTGTTGAGGTGGAGGGTCAGCAAACCAGGCGTTTTGGTGGCAAGGTGGAAGCCTGAAGACTTGAGAGTCCAAATTGACATATTTGCTCTGAAAACTTGCAGACAACCCCCTTTTTTTTTTTCCTTTCCCATCTCTAACAGGTGCTGCCCCGCTGATCCCAAGGTGAGGAGTAGCAATAATGAGAAATAAGAGCCTGGGATCCTGGGGTAGACACGACGCTGCTCAGCAACGCTCTGGCAAGACCTAAACTCCCCTTAGGTGCTGGGCTGTGCTGGGGGCTGGTTTAGGGCGATGCCATTCCCAGAGCAGAGGGAAATGAGCTGTCTCTCAGGACTGCCATCCTGCTGACAGGCCCCACGGCGTGCGGGGCGTCGGAACAGCATGGGAGCACGTTTTGTTTCCGTCGGGAACCGCGCCGGATCAGCGCTCGGCATCCTGTTTATGTCAAAGCATCGGTGCTCCGTTTTTATAGGGAGGCTGGGAGAACGGTGCAGCTGGGGCTTCTACTGAAGTGTCACCAATTAAGTCACTTTTCAGCAGGATGATCACTGCTCCAGAGGTTCCCATGTGAAGTATCTCCAGCTTCCAAGCTGCTCTCCTGGCCGGCAGATGTTGGCCGAAGCAGATGCTGGCCGAGGCACGGCACCCCTTCAGCCACCCTGGGATACCTGCCTTCTGCTCCCATGCCTTTCCCATGTCCCCTGGCCAGGATACAGCCTGCACTTCCCACCTCCCCAGTGTGATTTAGGGAGCAAAGGACGAGGCGAGGCACAGCCTGTTGTGATTACGGCAGCACCACTTGGACCCCATGGTAACCCGACTGTTTGTTTCCCTGTTGCATAAATGAGAAGGGCAGGATCCCAGCCCTGCAAAGCTCCTGGGGAGCTCTGCTGCTCAGGACATGGGATGGGAAAGGGTCATGTGGCGGGGCTTCGCTGTAGGTCCAGAGAGGAGGTTTAGTAGCCCCCCATGCAGGGTCAGATGCGTGTCCTTGGCACAGCCAGCTCCTGGGATCATTCCAGCCCAATCTGTGGGACAGATTCCCCTTGGAGAGGGGTTCCTGCAGCTGTGCAGAGCTGATGTGGTGATCCCCAGCCCTGGTCATGCAGGAGAAGCTCTCCAGGGCTGTGCCAGGAGCACTTTGCCTGCTCCAGGCAGATGAAAACAAAGCCATTTTTCTCCTACCCACCAGCACCAGCCCCAAGGGGGATTTCTCACCCTGGGATTCACCTGCAAGCAGACCACACAGGAGTAGAGAGTGTCACTACACTCAACCCCCAAAATAAGGCTAAAAAAATCAGTATGAGGCAATTCTAGCTGCAGAGACAGACTGAGATCACCCTCCACCCACGGCGCTGGATGGGGTCAGAACTGGTCCCTTAGACCTGCAGGGTGGAAACAGCAGGGTCTGGATTTTTAAGACCACCTTTCAGAAAAGCACCTATTCTCCCATGGCTGGTGAAATCTCTGTTAAATAACAGCCCTGCAGACACATCCTAGCAGAGAAGTTTTACCTTTTTAATGATGTTTGCCTACAGCCACAGAGCTCCAAAACCCCGGCCAGCTCAGTAATACTGGCTTGGCTCCTTAATCGTACATAAACCATTTAAATACACAACAAATAAATAGACATGTTCTGTGTTTCTCCAGGAGGGCTTAGCACCTTTACAAAGGGATTTCTTTGATACTTAAGCAATAATAGATTGGCTTTCGTTTTGCTAAGACCTTCCTTATATCAACATATCTCTTCAAGTACTACACTTCCTTTTATGAAACGCTGGAATTCTTTCATGTTGAAAATGCTTTTACAGCCAAGTCCTCAGTTGTGCTGGCATTTCTTGTGTCTTGAACTCCAAACTGGCTAACCGCAGTCTCAGAATTCCCAAAGGAAATAATGAAAATTCCTAAAATCCTTGGCAAGGAAACAGTTGAAATTTTAAATTGAGTTAATCGTTTTAGCGAAAATGCTTGTAATAAAATAAATATGGGGACTTGGGGTGAGGAGGGGGGAAAATCTGCTTCAGAAACGAGCATCAGAGGAAAAAAAGAGAAAGGGAGAGAACATCCTCAAAAGTGAAGCCTCCTCTGCTCCCTTACAGTATTTACTGTTAGGGATAGCTGCAAACTCCTGCTGAAAGCAGGGCTTTGGTGGGTGTCCTGGTGCTGTGGTGAAAGGGAGGTCCTTGAGAGCCCACTGAATGCTCCAAGATAACTCTTGTCTTAAAGGTGTGGCATTAGTGATGTCAGGTGTCTTCAGTGGCTGTGAAAAGATTTCTGAGGACAGGAACTTGATCTCTGGGACAGCACTTCTGTGACACCAGAATGATTAAATTAAACTTGAACTCAACTAGGTAACATAGGCCTTTGACAGGTTTTCTTTTTTTTCTTTTTTCTTTAAATTAAATCTGAAAAACTCTAATTATAGTTGTTCAAATATGCAAGAGAACAAAACACACCATGATTTTTGCTTCTTCCTTTCATTTTAGCTAATACAATAAATGGCTAGAAGAAGACTCAATTATCAGATCTCGGCAAATAATTTCCAGATGACAGGTCGTTTGTGGAGATTCTTCACCATATTTCCTCTCCCTACCCTTTGTAGATGATCCAGCCCAGTGACAACGTGAAAAAACAGCAGCAGCAGCACCCAGGTGATGGATTGCCAAGAGGAGGACGTGGTGACCAAGATCTGCTCTGTACCCTGAGCAGTCATTTCACAGCTTTCCCCAGGCAGGAGCTGAAACCTTGGCAGGGCACTGCTTTATTTTCTGNAGGTTGGATGGGGTTTGGAGCAGCGTGGGATAGTGGAAGGTGTCCCTGCCTTGGCAGGGGGTGGAACTGGATGGTCTCTTAGGTCCCTTCCAACCCAAACCATCCTGTGAAGGGTTCCCTTCCCACTCATGCAGGCTGTCCTGTCCTGCAGGAGACTGTCCCAGGAATGCAACAACGACAGCACTGGATCAAACCAAGGCCTTGTCTGGACAGTGTCTGTCAGTGACCAGTCCTAGGGATGGGCTGTGGGAAAGAACTGCAGTAATTACACATGGAATTAACGACAGAGCAAATTTTCTGGAGCTCTGCTCTGCAATAGGTCTCAAACAACCAACTTCCTTCCACAAAAGTGGGGTCCTTGGTCCAGGTGCTGCAGCAGCTTGACTTGCATTCTCCTGTAAAGTCTGTCTTGTCTTCCTCCTCAGAGAGGGAATTCACCAGTTATCCATAGGAAAGAAGTAATAGCTGGAGAAAGAGTGGAGATTTTCAAAACTAAACAATGCCTTAAAAAAAAAAAAAAAAAAGGAAAAGAGAAATAGAAAATAAAAGAGAGAGAACAGGAAGAAATGGCTCTAAAACATGTGATGCTAAGGGGAGGTCAGGAAAACAGAGCCAGCAGGGGCAACAAGTCAGATAAGATCATACCATCAGTGAAAGCACTTGCAAAAGGAAATGGATAGTGTTCTAACCCTCAATTAATTTAATCTAGTGCTTCACTGAAAACAAATTATGATCACAGATAAAACAAAACTCTGGCAAAACAAAGAACAAAGCTGTTGCAGCCATGATTTACAGTTCAAAGATATTCTGTTTGTTTCCTCTTCGTCAGAGATCTTGGTTTCCCCTTGAGAGCATATGAATAATTAAAGGTGGTCTCTTGTGATGTGTTTGCTGCTGCTCAGCGTTGCCAACCCAAAGGGCTGATGCAGGAACAATGGTGAGTTTTGAGGCCTGCTGGTTGCATTTGCCTTCTGTAAATAAACCACGAGGCTCGGTGGCTTCCCTGCAGTCACAGCAATCACACTGCTTTGTTTAAGCCAGGGATCTGAATAACAGGCACGTGAAGACTTGTGTGGTTTGTAAAGTTGAGTTGAGTTGGAGGAGCAGGCAAGGAGGGCCAAGCTGCCAAAGCAGCTTTTGGGCTCTGCAGGAACACCTGCGAGGTTGGAGGGGAGAAGATCCCCTCCCACCAGAGAGGTCCAGCCAAGCTCTGTGGGCAAAACTTGGGCAAGGGCGATAAGGCAGAGCTGTCCTGCCCCAAAAACAGAGTGTAACTCATCACTTACACGTGAGGCCAAACCTGAATGGAGCACAGAGATCACACAAGCCCAGCTCCCTCCTCCACACCCCCCAGACCTAAGCGTGGGCTTTGCAACTGTGCTGGGACCTTGCGTGACAGTGGAAAGGGAGGGAGCAGGCCTGAGGACAACAACTCTTCAAGCATTCAGGATGGAATGGGTTGGATTTCCAAGGTGCCAATCTCTCCTTTCTATCTCTAAAAGATGAATCATTACCTTCATTCCTGCCTTGTGGCCTTCGGTGAAGGCAGATGAGTCTGGCTGAGATCAGGCAAAGCTGGCACTGTGGGCAGAAGGCACAGCCAAGCCATGTTTACAATTCTGAGATTCCTTTGCATACAAACTGTAAAGCCAGGAAATTCTTGCTTTAAAAAAAAAAAAACATCCTCCTGGAGATGACGTCCTCGGTGTGACCTGAGGAAGGAAAGCTGTGTACCAACATAAACTCATTTTTTTGATGTATGAGGGCAGAGGGAACAAGACAGAGGGACAACTCTAAGTCATCCCTCTGCACAAATCAGTCTGTCCTTGTAAGCAGTTTAACACTGGGAATGAAAGAAAGTGAGGAGATTGCCTCTTTATCTGTGCATGGGGACAAAATACAGTATCCAAGGAGGCAAACTGGGTTGCAGAGGAGCTCTGGCTGGTGCTGGGAGCTGGCAGGGACTCCCTGTCAGGCTGGCTGCACGCAGGGATTGCAGTGAGCACACAGCAGAGATGATCCGGCAGCAGAATCCCCAGGGACCGGGGAAGGAAAGTGCCTTCATTGTACCATTCCTAAGACATGCTGGGCACCTCACAAAACATGTGGTCAACATCCTGGATGGAGCAGATCCCAGGCTCTGGTGGGGTCCAGCTGAGGAGCACGTGGACTGCTGCTGACGGGACAGGACAGCGTTGCTGGAGGCCAGAGGAGGACAATGGCAGGACACTGAGCGTCTCAGGGACTGCCAGCCCGCAGGGGGAGGCCCTGCCTTCAGGTTATTGCTTTGCAGTGTGCCTGCTGGAAGAGGGTTTGGGCCCTGCTCCTGGAATGGGGTCCCCAAGGAGCCACCACAATTGAAGGGAGAATAATGAAAGCTCTGCTCTTAATGCGAGTCACCCACTCTCCCAACGAGGCTCTGTTCCAGGACCTCTGGTTTAACCCAAATTGACACCAACTTGGCGAAAGCCCCCAGCTGCACATTCCTTCCATGCAGCTTTACAAGCTGCAAATGCAAAACCACAAACCAAACTGGGAAGGAAAAAGAAAGGGAGCCTGAACCATGCAGGGTCCCCCCGTCTTCCCTCCTGCCCTGGTCACCACATCCCTGTTGCCTACCCCTTTTCCTCAGGAGCTTCTTACCTTCCAAAAGGCCTCCCAGGAGCATCCGTTTAGCTCCTTGCTTGGTGCCAGCATGTCCTGTCTCTGCACCAAGAGCAGAAATCGGCTTCCAAACTCCATTCCTTGTCAGGTCAGACCATCTTCCTAGGCACAGGCTCCTGGTGAGGAACTGGAATGCCTTTAGCCCCCTGGCAAGAGTCATAAGTACTTGAAAAAAACCCAAAACTACTAATAAATCCCAGCAAAAAATGCCAAATACTTACTGGACAGGGGAAACACTTGCCAGTTGGTCAGGTCTGCTGAAACTTCATCTGTGGAACTATGGCTTCATGGAAAACCTCCTCACTGAAGGCTCTGTCTGTCAGTGAAGTGTCTCACCCAGTTTTTTGAGCAGAAGGAACAGGCATGAACAGCCTTCTCAGGTCAAGCCAACCTCCAAAGCACCATCCAGATGGAAAGCTGGTTGGTTCACATCCTGGAGGTTCCTAAACTGATGATGTGACACAAAGTGCCAGCTCCCTCACACCTGTGGGACGTGTGCCCACCTCTGCTCCAATCCACAAATCCTGCCACCAGCCTTTGCCAGTGGGAGCTGGACCAGTAGAGGTGGCACCTGGGGACATGGTTTAGTGGTGGACTTGGCAGTGTCAGGTTAATGGCTGGACTGGATGGTCTTAAAGGTCATTTCCAACCTGTTCCCTGGACACTTTCCAGGAGCAGTGCCACGTGTGCAGTTTTGCTCCAGGAGGCAGCTCTTGTGTCCCCTGAGTGAAGCACACGTTGGAAATGGGATGTTGGATTTCACACAGCCCCCTCTGCACTGCCCCTGAGGGAGCCACAAACTTGGTGGATCCTCTTCTCTCCCACTTCCCTGCCCAGACCTGATCTCCATGGGGAGACCTCTGTTTCCAACAGCTCTGCTCCTTGCTGGGAGCTGGCAGGAGAGCTGCCCACGCTTACCGGTGTCTCTGAGGTCTGTGTCACACAACAGAAGTGTCACAATGAAGTGAGCCATGCAGAGGCACGCATCTGTGCTTCCTGGACAGATCTGAGTCACTCCATCACATTCCCACCTGACATGTGCTGTGCTAACTCCAAATTTAGCCCTAGGGACGAAGGTGATCCCTCCTCTCCCTTTTTAGGTGAAAGTCACAAGAGCAGTCAAGAAGTCACAGGGAAGAGGGAGTCAGCACCGATGTCAAGGGCTGGGTGCAGGTTGTTTTCCTTTGCTTTTATTTTCCTTCTTCTCATTCTGCTTCCCACGTGGCACTTTTTAATTTATTTTTTTTTTTAATTTTGGTGTCTTCTTCTGCCAACTTTATTTGGATACTGCCCCATCATACACCAAAACTCTGTAAGTATCTGAGGGTGCTCTGGTGTATTCAGCAGTAGCTAAAAGAGAGCAGAAAGTTAATGCTGTGGGAGAACTGAGCTAACCCTCACCCAGGAACATTCTGCAGTTTATTAATACCAGGGAACTCACAACGAAATGTGCAGTGCACCTACTGGGTCTTCTCATGCTACTTTTGGAAGGATTAAAGCCCCCTAGGACAGCAGCTGCTCTCTGAGGATGTGTTTGCACGCCAGCACCGCTAATGCATAGAATAAACTGGATTTTTCCAATTGCTAATGATTTTAATCTTTTCCTTCTGTTTCTGAAGGGGCCGACACAAAACAGAGTTGGCTCGTGGTGTTTCCTTCCCTTTTCCAGTGCACTTTATGTAATGCTGATCACACACACACACTTGGAATTCACCTTCTGCCTGAGGATGGCCGCGGGGTTACTGCACTGCCATGGATGTTCCTTTGCACAGCTCTGTCCCGTTGCCCCGCTGAAGGAAAGATGTCCTCAACACCTTGCTCTGCAGCTTTGCTGCATGCATCCCACCATCCCTTGGCATTTGGTTCCTTCCCCAGCTTTTGCCTGGAAGCCATTCCTGGAATTTGTCAGCTGTAGCGTGGGACAAGCCTTGCTCTCCAAATCAGCTGCTCCGCAAAGGCCGAGCCATGGATCTGCCTGTTCTTTGCTGGACCCAGACCTGGAAGCCACAGTGCAGCCATGCACTGGACAGCCTTCCATGTATTTATTTCCTCTTTAAACTACCTATTTTCAGCAGCTGGGGTTCATCTCCTCCTAAAGGCCAAACCTGAATATTTTGCAGCCGAGGCAGAGCACTTCTATGATAGGAATTGCTTTCATCACAAGCACCTCCTGCCAGGCTGAGTGGGTGTCTCTTACTGGTCTGAACTGTCCTGGAACAGGGACCTTTCTGCTTTCCAAGGGATGCTATTTCATCCTGATTTTTGCAAGTAGGATCCGAGACTTCCTCTGTCTTCACCACACAAGTGACAGGCCTGGTCACCTTCACACCATGGCAGTGAAGGAGCAGAAGGCAGGAATCCTGTACAGGATCCCTAAAGGATGGATCCAGCTCAACCAGTCACCCAGGACACCAGCAATGAGGGCACAGGCAGATCCTTCTGAGTGAAGAGCACCACTTTCCCCATCTCAGCTCCTGGGCACACAATTATGGAGCATGGTCCAGGATGGATTCGTGGGAATAACAGAATGAAAGATGTTCTGGACCCTCCCTTCTGTAAGTTTTGCTCACTGCAGCAAGTAGACCCCCAATAGTTCTCCACATCTTTGGTAAGACAAGGGGGAATGGCTTTAAACTGAAGGATTGAATTGGATATGGGAAGGAATTCTTCCCTGTGAGGGGTGGGGAGGCCCTGGCACAGGGTGCCCAGAGAAGCTGTGGCTGCCCCTGGATCCCTGGAAGTGTCCAAAGCCAGGCTGAATGGGGCTTGGAGCAACCTGGGATAGTGGAAGGTGTCCCTGCAGAGACATCACAGCAGAGGGGCTGGAAATAGATGTTTTTTAAAGTCCAAACCAAACCACTTCATGATTCTATGATCCTGGACACATCTGGGCCTGGCTGTAGCCCCAGCAACACGTGTACGCTGAGTTCACATGTGCTCAACAGCAGTGACTCAAATCAAAAGGCTACAGATCAACCCACCCTTTTTCCTTCTCTTTCCTGCTCCCACCCCCACCCCGGGTCAGTACGCAGAGCACAAATCTTCCTTTTTTTTTTTCGCCCTTCGAAGTGAAACATTCTGTATCTTATTTATTTTGAAAACAATTTATAAGGGCAATAATAACATCCTTTGGCTCCTTGCCTCCGTAGCCCCGGGCTCTATACATGCCTCATTACGGGAACAGCACACACCCTGCCATGCACAGGCAACTCACTGTACCGCTCATTAAAACTCTGTAGGTATTGGCCGACGTAAACAAAGAGGAAAAGTGCGCAGTCCTAGAAAGCCGAGCGCGGAAAACGATTGCAGGATAGGTCGGTGGTGTGGTTCAGCGACACGGCTCGGAATCCTGGAAATCTGAAAAACCTCTTGTGGTTCCGGCGTCCCACGCGACCGCGCGCCGCTCCCGGACGAGGCGACGTGGCCACGCCAGGAGGCAGTCGTTTGACGCGGATCCACGCTAGGGCCGGTGCAAAAAAAAAAAAAAAAGCAAAATCATTTTTGCCTTTTTGCCTTTTGTAGGAGGAGATAAATAACGCAGAAATCAAAGCGGCTGTGACAGAAAACTCTGGAGGAAAATCCGAGCCTTGGAAAGGCCTGGCTCTTGTTGGAAGGGTAACGCACCTCAAAATGGCGAAGACGAGGAGGAAAAATGTGCAGAATGTCTTTGCATTGTGTAAAGAGTAATTGCACTGGAAAGGAGTTATAAAGTAAGTAAACATGACTTCCAGTTTGATCCACATTAAGATTTATTGACCCTGAAAGTCAATATTCTCTGCACCAGGGCCAAGGTTAACATTGAGTTTGAGGCCAGTGGGAAAGTTGTAATGAAGTGCTGGTTAAGAGGCCCTTACAGAACTATCTGGTTTTGCAGAAGTCTTTCCATATGATCAGCCCCATCTTCCTCTGCATTTCAAAGGCATCCAAATCTGCCAGTTTTTCTGTGAAATCCCAGCCACACCAACACTGTGCCAAACTGATAAACCCTTTGGATACCTTTCCCAGCAGAAGTCTGAACCACCTCTATGCTACAATCGCCCTGAGGCTTTGGTCGCAGTCAGGACCTGCTCGTCCCAATCCAGTGTAAACACAGATGGAAGGAAAAGTTGACCTCAGCTGATGACAAGCTAAGAACACGTTTGATGGTGCTGTAGGAAAAAGCAAAGTTAGTGGATTTCTGTCCTTTAACAATTCCTGCTTTAGGAAAGAGCAGGCATGCACCATCACAGCAGAGATTTGCGAAGTTGTGCAAGTAGAGAGTGTTTGTTTGGAGTCAATAAAGATGTGACAGCTCTTTTGCAAGGAAAGAACTCATCCTGTGCTCTCACACCCTGGCCTTGCCATTGCAATTTTACAATTTTCTTAGAAATTCACTGCGAGATGTTAAATGGACAGAGAGCAGACAATCTCGGTATATTAAAAATAAAGCTCCAAAGTCTGCTCTGAGGCATAACTTTATACTTCCAGAATATCTGTGCCTGCAAAAACCTGGATTTCCAAGGCTGGTTTGGGCACTTGCCTAAAACCTTACTGCACCTGCAGAAAGATTTGTGTCCCAGACACGATCTGTTTTCCTCAGTTTTACCAATTAGGCCAATAAATGGTACCACTTCTCCCAGTGAACCTTTGCTTCCCTAAAACTGCTCTGCCAAATCTTCACTTAGCAAGAGGTGGGGGGTAGAGCTGGAGAGAAGACCGTGGTTGTTATGAACCTGGTGACAGCACAATCCAGCAGAGCCCACCATGAATTGTATGAATATTTTTGGAGACTGTACAAGACCACAGCCCTAACAGGGAACATGGATTTCTTTGGAGCTCAGAGGGAAAGCAGCACAGCACTTATTTCAGTCCAGTTCCAGAGAAGCAACTTACTTTTGAAAGTACTTTATTTAAAGTTGCAATGATTTCCCCAGGACTTTGCTGGGTTTGTACATTTTAATGTCCTTCTCCAGCTGCTCGCTTTCTTGTTGTGTTCATTAAGACATTTGGTTTTGTTACAAGGTCTGGGCAAAAGAAAAATAGCTGTATGTATATTTAAACAGACAATTAGAATAAAGAGCACCATGTACTGGCACAGAAGAATTCATGGTGTTACTCATATGTTTCTGGGCTCAGTGAGGCTGTTGTTGTGCACAGCAAACAGCACCTCACCAGTGTTCTCATCACAGTCTTTTTCATCTGTGCTTCGATTTTCCTTCTCCAAAAAACAACAGCTTTGGGTCAGAACCTGCAAAACACAACTGTCTTCTCTAGGAGGGAGGATCTTGAGGAAATTGGTTCCTGGTAACCACTCCTGCCTCTCCATCCTCTTAAACATCTCCCGCTGACCCTCTACAGTTGTGTCTTGCTCTGTCAGCATCTTCTTTGATGAGCTAAATTAGGAAGCACCTCAGTAGTCTCTAAGGGATGTATCCAGAATTCTTCATTAGGTGGGAATTAAGCATAAAACTGGAGAGAAATATGGATAGATGGGAAGTATGTCATCAGATGGGAGCCTAACCCCTCACCAGTAACACAAGGCTACAAGCCACGCTCCCGGACCACTGGGGAAGCCAGGTTTCGAGCAACCTGGGATTACTGGGAAAGGAGACTTACTGGGAATGGAGACTCAGTGCCTGCAATCCACTGACAGCTACAAACACATCCCCAAACCCACATGACAGCCCTTCCTCAAGACACAATCAGGGAGAAGCCAGCTCTCAACCTAAACCTTTATTTAGCTGCGTTTCACAATTACTGCATAGCTTGGCATCATGGGCATGGCCCTACATGGACTAGGAGAGCGCTCAGCGAACAGGGAGGCAAGCTGGGAATGCCATTTTCCCACACTTCCTTACAGAATCAATTTTCTTCTCCCAAATGACAAACAGAAAACAGAAGAAGATGGAGAAAGCTGTTGCCATTCACTGGATCCAGGAGTGCATTAAAGACGACATGGTCACAGCAGCTTCGGCGATACATGATACAGCCTTTTGCATTTCTGCACAAAAACGTATTTTGTCCCTAAAAGAGGC
Source organism: Aleadryas rufinucha (assembly GCA_013397815.1). Classification (NCBI taxonomy): domain Eukaryota; kingdom Metazoa; phylum Chordata; class Aves; order Passeriformes; genus Aleadryas; species Aleadryas rufinucha. The sequence goes on along the minus strand of VZTH01006738.1, from coordinate 43,325 downwards.
CGCTAATAATTTTGTGCAAAATATTAACACATTCCCACCCAAACCCTTTCGTCAGCACTTGGGTATTCGAGGCACTTCAACCTTGCAAAGAAAGTTTTGACGCCCATAATCAGTGAACATCACCCCCTTGGGAGCAGGGAAAGGCGCAGGCAGCCGCTGTGAGCTTTTGAGATGAAGCTCCAGCTTTCGGCTCAGGGAGTTTATACCTTTAAGAGGCACAAAACAAAAAAGAAACCCAATCCTTGAGATGAGTCACTCCAAAGTGTGCCCGTTTTTTCTCCTCGCAGGCCTGAGCAGCCTCATACAAAGCCCCGGGGCACAGGCTCCTCATTTGGCAGGGCTCAGCGCAGCAGCGGGGCCGGGGAATACCTTTACGCTGGAGAATTTGGCTTGTAACAAGGCTTTTCAGGAACATGGCAATTGCCCACGTGAACGCATGGCTTCCTGCATTAATATGCTAAAGAGACAAGACAAGCATCTTTAGCTACAGCTGAGGACTAATTAAGACTGCTCTTTTACAAATATTGCATGGTTCATTCCATTCTTCCCCGATTAAGAACAAAAGAAGAAAGAAGTCATTTATTGTCATGAGTCACTTCAGATACAATGGAAGGAATTCCAACAGATGACTGAGACAAAACAAAAGCTGACATTATGAAAGCCGTGTCTAAACACTAATTTAAACTGTCAACTTGCTAGCGAGGAAGGTTCATGACAGAGGGAGAATTCAAACTTAAAAGAGCACATAAATCATTGAAGAGATTAGCAGCGTGTGATGGGGCCAAAGTAGCCGCGCTGGAAACTCGCTGACTGGTAGCGAGCTCCTCGTAATTTGGGGGTGAATGTCGTGTTTTGCCAACAGTCCTGGACTAAAATGAGTAGTTCGGGCCGCGTTCCCAGAACTGGGAGCTCTGTGTGAGTCAGTGGCGTTTACTCCCATTTCCAGCAGGTGAGGATCAGACCCTTTGTGTCCCACATCAGATAAAATCTGGCCTGAGCTTTCCTCCGGCTCATCGGAAGTGCTTAATTTCGGAAAGGAGCCAAAAAATGGCTTTGGGTCACATCCGGAGCTGCTGCAAGTGGTCATGACTGACTTCCACAAGCTGGCTACACCACTCAAGAACCTTCCTTTCGACAGCACCTCGGTATCTCCTCTCTTTTGATTCACAGGGGACGTATCTTGAGGTGGTGCCTTGTAGTTCTCTGCAGACCTGCTTCCCACCGGCAGGAAACTCGCTCATCTCCACTTAATTAAGAAGCATGGCCCATGAAAATGCACTGTGTGCTGCGGGGTTTCACTTGTGGATATTTTTCCCTACACATTAGAACAATCTCTTACAAAAGAAGCAAGTGCATGCTTTTCAGCCCATTCGGTTTTTCAGACAGGTACATGGCCTGCAGCTCTCACACATCAGCTCTGCTTAATTTGTGTAAGTCTTGAACTGAACCACAGTTCTGCAAAATGAAAGAATATTGTATTTCGATCATCTAAAATCTCCATCTTTTTCTGCTCACTCCCAGCTTTGCTAATACTCCCAAAAACAGAGAAATCATTATGGATTACCAATGTGGAACCATTCATATTGATGGATTTAAGATTTAGCATCTATCTCAACTATTTTGAAATCCAGTTGACCCTGAAATCCACACAAGCAAAAGCTCCATCTTTTCTTCAACTCAACATGCAGACTCCTTCCCTGCTTCCCTCACAGACCAGAATGCAACCAGTGACCCTGTTCCCCCAAAATTTAGCTTAGTAATAAGGAAGAGGCCAAGAAAGTGTTTGATAAGCTGCTGAATAAGAAGAATTAAGAAAATGCAGCTATTTACCCATCTGAGGGCACTGCTGTGGGGACTGGTGGGCAATATTGTGTCTCCTGGACACCAGCAATGAAGGAGATGCACATCCTACTGTATTGCTCTCCCAAGGATGGGGATATTACTCTGGACAGATCACAGGCTCCCTTTAGCTGTCTGAACACCACTCTAAAGTCAGTGGGGAGACTCTGCACTGGGAAGGTCCAGGCCTTCGCATCCTGCTGGAATTAAGTCACTCTCAGCTTTGGCTCCAATTCAGGCAGAAGTTCAAAAAGTCAATTATAAAATAAATAAAAAGAGGGAAAGTAAATGAGACTCAGAGCCCTTTAACTCAGAGGGATGAAATCACTGTGGAAGCTGGGGAGGGATTTGCTGTGAGTTTAGGCATAATCAGGATCCTTTCCAGCATCCTCGTGTTTCGCTGAGCTTAGGGCAGAGGAACAGATTTTTTTCTTCACACTTCTGCCATGGAAACCACTACAGATTTTCCTATATTACCATTGGCTACCTGTGTTCTGATGGTCATTGGGCCTGTTGTGTTGGGCACTGCAGAAAGGCTGATCAAGAGGACTGACCTTGTTCAGTCCAGAGGCAACAGAAGATGACAGGTAAATGAAAGTGGCCATATCCACAAAATCAGAGGTTTAAAAAGAAGTAGACAGTAAATTTTTTAGGCTATGGAGAGCTTCTTATGGAGACCAGATGAAAGAGTATTCCAGAAACCAGGATAAGAAATGAGATCCTGGATGAGAGCTTTAGCTGTGGGAATGGGAGAATCCCACTGTGTTAAGGAGGTTCTGCAGAAAAGTCTACAAGAATTGACCGTGGATGAGAGGGCACTGAGATGACCAGGAGAAGATGATGCACAATATGGACAACAGTGGAGGCATAGCTACTTTATCCTTGGCATTCAACAGAGAAAAAAGCAGAGAAACGTAGTGGAAACAAAAATGGATGTTGGTCAGTTGAGGAGTGAGATCTCTCTCTGAGCCGTTCGTGGGTGGAAATTCAGCAGCAGAGAGATGCCAGCTGGATTTTTGTGGAGCAGTAGAACTGGAAAAAGAGTAGGTCCCATGTGAAAGTTAGAGTTGGACAAAGTGAAGGCAAGCTTGCAGGATTAAGAGAAGAGGTAGAAGCAGAGAGAAACACAAAAGAGGAGATTTCATGATGAAGAACGTCACTTTCTCCCCAACAGGTGCCAGTCTGGTCAAGGTAGAGGAGAATGGGAGCACGGGGCTTGTTCCAAAAATGCCTCCCTCATTCAGACATGAGGGTCATCTGCAGGTCCACCAGGTCCTGGTCAGGCTAATTGGAGGCAGTGAGCCTCAGACACAAGCAGGGCAAAATAAACCACCCAACAAGGGCTGTGCTTTGCACACTTTGGTTGCCATTCCTCAGAGCCTCCGGTGGGGAAGATGAATCTTGGTGTGAGTCCATTGACACTGGTGGAGTCATGCACCAGGCTGTTATCTCATTCTGCAACATCACTTTAACACCTCTGTAGCTTTCCCAGAAGCCTCAGCTTAAAATTGCTGCAGTGCAGGGGTGAATCAGGCCTTTCCTTACCGTGCTGACATCAGTAAAGCTACACCCAGCGTAAAATTAGCCCCGGGACAGTTATTCTGACACTTTCACAACAGAAACTTTTGGGGGTTTGGATTTGTTTTGCTTTTCTTTTTCCCCCCCCTCCCTTTATTTTAGTGATTCTCCACTAAACCCACTTCCACAGCATGGAAAGGGAGGGAGATGCACCTGGGCGCTTTGTGTGAGAGAATCACGAGGCAAGAGTCAATGTAGCCGTGCTGACAAACAGATCAGGCTTTGGAGATCTGAGCCTGAACGTTACCTTATGTTTTAGCAGCTTCGCTGGCTCCGACGCCTCAGACTGCTTGAATTTCCCACCAGCTCAGCACAGTTCTTTTCCACATATTTTAGGTGTTGAATTAGTCTGGAACTCAGAGGAGCAACATTTCCAGGCTCTTGATGAAGAGCATGTCTATCAGTTGAGAGCAAGAAGAGCTGCCAAGCTTTTCCAAGGCTGTTTGCCTGCATCTGAAGTGTGGATGATCTCCTCAGCCCTGCGGGGTTATTTAAGGACCCTCTGCTATCTGCCGTGATATGAAGACAATGTAAATATCCTTATGTGTGTGTGTGTGTGTTGACGGAACAGAGGTCCATAAATCCACGAGCAGTTGGCTGCATTTTTCGCTCAGCTCCCCATCCGTGTTTGTAAACACTGGAGAAAGAGCCCCAAATCTGTGTCCAGCACGGAGCAGTTACGGAACACGCTGTAATCCTGTAATGCGAACCAGAGCGGGCCCGCTAACCGTGCAGCTCTGCAGAGAATTCCTGACATGATCCTTTTACGTATTTTATGTTAATCACTTCCATCTCAGGAACACACACAAACAATACCCCATTAGACGTTCCCTTTGGCACTCGGACAGCAGCGCAAGCTGCCGTGAGTGCCAGAGCGGCGGCCGGAGCAGCCGCAGTACGGATGGGAGGACATGGCTGGATGCTGCTCATGGGAAGCAACCAAAGGACAATGTGCAAAGGGTAGAGCTGAGACCAGCTCCTTCTCTGGGTTTCTTCACTGGTTTTCCTGTGGGCTTTTCCAGGAGAAAAGTCTCCAGCTGCTTGTCTGAGAGGGCTTGTGGATGTTGGAGCATTGCCACCATGCCAAAGACCCTCGAGGTCTTCTTCGTGGGAGATGGAAATTTGCTCAGCACGGATCTCCACATCGCTGTGTCTTGAGCAGGTGTAGCACAGAAAGGACAGAGCTTGGGATAAATTGGTGCCTGCCTGCTCAGGTTTCCCTGCCCTTTTCCCAGTACTAGGGACACACAGAGATTTAACTCTCTAAATAAGCCTTGGGACCACTTGGCAAATATTTTCCTGGTGGAAAGAAAGGAGCTGGATCCCCAAGAGCAGGGATGTGCACAGAGGGCTTTGCTGCAGGCTGGGACACAAATATCACTTAGAGAGGGGAGTGGGACAACTCTGAGAACTGAGGGTACAAATCCTGCTGTTGTGGGATGCTCATGGGGACCTCAGCACCAGGAATCAGGCAGAGGGAAAGGGAGGAGAGGAGGCCACGTCTGCAGAAGCAACTGCTGGAAGAGGACACGTAAAACAAGTCCTCCACCGTGACAAGGGAGATTCCTCTTCTTCAATAAAATACCCACCCCATGGTGAGGGCAGACAGCTTTGTCAGCTCACCACGGGAGCAATTCCAGTTGTGCCCCACTGCCAGCAGGGTGGGATCCACAGGGACCCTCCATCCCCAGAGGTACCTGGCACACTCCAGCAGATGGGAATCAGCCAGCACCATTCCACACTGGGTTAGCAGGCAATAATCAGGAAAAGCAGAGAGGAGAAGATGTCTTCAAATACCCAGCAGTCTCATACCATTTTGAAGTACTCTAAGCCCTCAGATACTGTGTTTTCCTTCTCTGCCAGATTTTTTTATTACTAAAATGAAGATTTCAAGGGCTTGCACGACGCAGGCCTTTGGCTGCAGCAAAGAAAGACACACTGGCACTGGTGCCACTGAGAAGCAGCGCCTGGGCTGGGACATTTCTGCTCAGGATGTACTTTTAAAGCAATTAAAAAGCGGCTCTGACTTTGAATAGTAGAGCTGAAGCAGAATTTGCTCCAACATTCACTAGCCCAAATGTCTTCGCTGAAATCATGCTGTTCCCCTATTGTTATTTAACAATAAATCCTGCCCCAGGGGAAATGCGTATAAATATGAATTTAAGAGTTCCCAGATACAAAGTATCTCCACTTTTTTTACCCTCCCGGGAGATAAATAGCTTAAAAATCTTCCTACAAAGATGTGCTTTTCTTGATGCTTTTCCCCTTAACTCTCCAAAATGATTCTGTGTGAGGGGAGAGCATCCAGCCACTGCAGCACGATGAAGAAAACCATCTTAAGGTAACGCCTTTGTTTCAGTGCTGAGGCATTAAACACCATGGTATGCATGCAGATGTGCTGCTCTGGAGCCCAGCTGGACTGTTCTGTGGGAAGGGCAATGTGGATTGTGTTCACTGCTCCCTCTCTCAGTGTTCTGGAGTCCAAGAGGCAGTTTTGGAGCCGCCCAAGGGCTCCCACTGCCTTCTCCATCTCAGGGATGTGCTATGCAGAGGTGCTTTTGTTGGAAGCTTCATTTTACAGCTGAGGGGAGGGGAATGCTGAACCTCCAAACCTGGATTCCTTGTTCTTCGTGGTCCCATGAGTGCCAAAGTGGTGGCAGCCTGTGGTCTGCAGATCAGGGGGATTAATGGACCAGAACAGCAGCTTAGAAACAACTGATTTAGGTCTCAGCTCTGCATCACAACCTGGCCCCCACTGAGTGTAGAGGGATACATGGACAGCATTCTTCTGTGGTCCAAAAAATGTTGGTGAATAGCTTCACAACCTTCCACTGAGTACTGATATGTACTGAGTACATATCAGCCAGATTTTGCAATCTAGCCTATTTGTGTTTGTGAGTTGAGGGTCTGGACGAGAAGAGAAGAGAAGAGAAGAGAAGAGAAGAGAAGAGAAGAGAAGAGAAGAGAAGAGAAGAGAAGTTGCTCAGGCCTGTGTGATATCCACAATCAAATATATCTAGAAATGCAGACAATGTTGTAAACTCTCCAAGCATGGCAGAGGGCAGAATTTATCTCCTTACATTTTTTTTTCTTTTTATAACACTTCACCCCTAATAATATTCTTCTCCAAAGGAAACCCTTAAAGGTGATTCACCCAGAGTGGGGAAAGGCTCATGTGCACCTTGGCAAGGCACGAGGTGTGTGGTGCAATGGATGCTGAGCACAGGCAGAGCATCCAACCTCCCCGACTGCTGGTGGAATGACACCACACATTTTCCATGAAGGCTGGACACAGTCCCTGGGATTAACTTGGTAAAGCCCCAGGCACTCGGAGAAATGTTGAAAGTAATCCAGCTAAAGCTCCACCTGGGAAGCGGTGGGTGGGAAAAAGAGCTCAGTGACTGGGATGCCAAAAAAGCAGAGGTGAGATAGCAGTGGAGAGGGATCCTCCACGAGCCAGTGCCGTGCTCAGCTGCTGCAGAGGAAAAGATTTGGGTTTCACCACCTCATTTCTGTCTTTGTCCATCCCAAGTGTTAATCAATCCTCTGTGATAACAACCTAACAAAGAGCTTCTACCCTGCACAACAGTCACAGTTACTAATTACTGCTGACTCCCTCGTTCAACATTTCTTCCACTCTAGTTTTGCCCTGGCTTTTTCCATCAGTGCATTGAACTTTTGAGGGAGAACAGCTCAGCTTCCGTGATCTTTTCCAAGGCACTGGCGGTACCGAGGGAGAATTAACCATCTTTATGATTTTTGCTGTGAAACATTCCCTCTGCTCCCCTCCCTTTCCCATAAAAAGCCAGAAATGCCGCTTAAATCACTATTGTTCCCCATGATTTAATTTCATACCACTGCTCAGCAGCTCCAGCTATTTACAGCAATCCCCAGTTAAGTGATCATGGACATTTAGGAATTTTTAATGCAGCGAGCTCATCCCCAAATTCAGCGTCTCTCCTGGCAGCTGGGGTGTAGATAGGACATGTTTACTTAATGTGCTGGAAGCCCAAATATTTAGTTTGTGGTTTCAGTGAGTGAACAATCTGTGCTCGAGGGCTACGTGTGCAACTCAGAGCCCACGGAGGGAGAACAGGTCTGGGACTGACGGTGGAAATGTGTTTGTCAATACCCCAGAGCCCCCCACAGCCACATCCCACCTCCCCTGACACGAGGCTGGAGAGGGGCATGGATTAACACAAACAGCCTGCTGATGTCCCTTTGACAGAAAATGTGGGAAACGGAGTTTCCCTTGGATTTATGAACTGGGAAGGCCGTTCCTCATCCTGATGAATGGCGAGTCCCGGAGCAAAGCCGAGGCCGCTCGCGAGCCCGCGCGCTCCGCGTCAGGTGTCGTGGGAGTGAGAACAGTGGGAGAGCACAGAAAGGTCTCGTGACACTCTGTTAACTAATTTTCATGTGCCAAGTGAAGACGTGTCCTGGAATTTTGCAAAAACTATATTTAGCAGTGCCGAGCCTCTCTGAAGAGAGCTTTGTGAGACGCTGGAACGGGGAGAAAAACACACACAGGTATAAAAGGCACTCCAAGAAAGCAATAACTTACAAAACTTTAGAGGGATATCCGACAATACATTTACTGCCAGCTGGGGACTGAGATGAATATCCAGGAGGCTGATGAACAGCAGGCTGCCCAGCCCTGCACTTCTGCTGGGATACAAGTGCAAAACCAGCTCGTGAATGGCCTTTTCCTCCATGGATTTCCAGGGGTTTTGCCCTGGGGAGCTGGTGTTTCTCTGGGACATTCCCATATGGCAGATTTCCTTCCAGCACAGCCTCATCCTCACGCTGAGAAACCTCAGCAGAATCCCAGAGATATGATTTTTTTACATTTCTCTGTGTCTTTTTTGTCATGTTGTGGTGATGTAACATGGATGTGAGGAAGAAGGCAAATGCTCAAATCCTCAGCTGTGTGCAGAGGAGGGCAGGGAAAGGCACCAGTGTGCTGCACGATGGGGCAGTGAGGTGACACAAGACTTGATGGAGCTGGGGAAGGGGAGGGAGAGTCAGTCCTATGAGGAGCAGCTGAGGGAACTGGGAAAGGGGCTCAGCCTGGAGAAAAGGAGGCTCAGGGAGGACCTTGTGGCTCTGCACAACTCCCTGACAGGAGGAGGCAGCCAGGGGGGGTCGGGCTCTGCTCCCAGAGAACAGGGACAGGATGAGAGGGAACAGCCTCAAACTGCACTGGGGATGTTCACTTTGGGCATCAGGAAGAATTCCTTCACTGAAAGGGCTGTCAGGCACTTGAAAGGGCTGCCTGGGGAAGTGGTGAACTCACCATCTCTGGAAGTGTTCAAGAAATGACTGGAGGTGGCACTCAGTGGTTTGGTTGATGTGGTGATGATCAGCCAAAGGTTGGACTCGGAGACCTTGGAGGTCTTTTCTGACCTAAATGATTCTGTGATTCTGTTTCACCCCATGGTCATCCATGGCTTGGTCCTACAGCTGAGGAGCACGGGGAGGATTTCCTGCATCTTCATGTTGAGTTTCACTATCCCATGCTTGCTCATTTGGACACCTGAAAAGGAAGGGTGCTTTCATCCCAAACGAACCTTCAAAACACTCTGGTTGAACCCACCATCACCAGGCAGCATTATCATCAAATATCTGCAAGAAAACAACCAGCAATTAACCTGCTGCAATACACACACGTTTCTTTCATAGAGGAGGAAAAAAAAAGTGGAGAAAGAGAGGAAAAGGGAAAATAAAGAATAATGCCACAGGATCTCTGCAGTAGCACACGGGGCACAATCCAGTACTGTACAAGAGCCATGCAGCAGAGGCCCAGAGGACACGCTGTCCCAGCACAAGGGCTGCCAGCATCCTGACAGAATTAGGAAGTCCTCTCTCACAGTTGCCCTGTAGACATGAAATTACACAAAGAAAGACTTCATTAGGATCCCGAACTAAATATAGTCAAGTGAGGAGAGTGGAACATTCAACTTTCGCTCTTGGCAAGCAGCACGGCTTTGCAACCTTTAGGATATTGTTTTAACTAAGCTGGAATTCTGCATGGCTGTGATTCTGACAGCTCAGCACCTACCGGGGGGAAAGAACTAGGAAAATAAAACCTTTACCTGAGAAAACCCTGGAAAATGTATGTGCCCTCATGGCAGAGTTCTTGCCCAGACAAAACTGCTGCTGTCACTGGGAATGACGGGCTGGAAAATTATTGGCGTCAATGAGAGTTTTGTATGAGCTAAGATCGTGGGGCGTGAGCCAAACTGTTTGCAGCTCCAAAAGTCTTAGAAAATTGTGGATAAAACAGAAAATAGCCAATGCTGAGCCTGTGACAAGCCTTTCTGAACAGTCCAGATCCACCAGCATCTCCAGGGCTTTAGGCAGCCCTGTCCTACCCAACTCCACATCTGGCTGTGCCTCGGCATCACTGCTGCATCTGCACCTCTGCTGTAGGAATGACCTCCCTGCTGAGGCCTCAGAATGCAATGCCAGCAGCATCAGGAGCAAAAACACAGACATGTGAGGAACAGGACCACTTTTACCAAAGAGTGTGGGCATTCAAATGCTCCTGAGAGAGGTAGAACCACCAGTGTCCAAGCTGGCATCACTTGGGAGCCTGGGTCCTGCTTTGTCTTCACGGGAAAAGGTCCTGGCATCAGATGACACAGTTTGATGTGGACACCTAACTAGGCAGTCCCAGATCCTTCCCCCTGTAGGAATTGGAGCATCAAGGTCCCAGTTCTGCCATCCAGCCCTGAGTGTAATTTCGGGGTGTCAGAAACAGGAGCCAGATTCTGATCCTGGCTTCCTTCACTGTTCAGGTGTTTTACTCTTGCACAGATCCAGAGCTCCCAGTGCCAGGGACATCTTTTTAGGTCTGTCATACTCTGTTTCTGCCTGCTCTGCACAGGGAACAAACACAAACACCCAGGAGACAGCAGAGGATCAGCCTTCCCTGCAGGAAAACCAAAGGCACAAGGGTGCTCACTTCAAGCACATGAACTCCCAACACCTCACCTGGTGTTAGGAATCAGGCACATAGAGGCTTTTATTAATCTGGCCTTTGGAAGAGTCCTTTTGTTTGTTCTGAATCCCTAATAAAAGCTCAGAAATCCCACACTCATCTGTCATCTTAACAGCATCCATTAGAGAGAATAAAACACTCCTGAATCCAGCTCATGATGCTGTAAGAGGGGGCAGGAAACCCCCTGAACAAAAAGGACCTATTAAGAGGTGGAGTGGGACAGAAAAGGAAGAACTTCCATCCTGAAAATGATCTCTTCTATTTCCCCACAGCTACGTCAGTGGGGTGAGGCCTTTGGTGGAAACGACTCCTCTGTGGGGACACCGTGAGATGCAAAACCTTCCCAGGGACATCCCTCCTCATGTGCTGTACATCTCTCCTGTCACAGAACAACCTGGAATAGCTTTTTGAAGACATCTCCCATTAAGTGAGCTGCCTCCAAGGGATGAGGGGAATGACCAAGCACAGCTGAAGAGGGGGAGTTTCCAACCCAGCGGGAATATCCACAGATAGGAGAGGGAAAAGGTGTATGACCCTGGGAGAGTGCTTGCAGAGGGTCAGTTAAGCAAACCAGGTGGAACAAAATCAGTTTATTCTGATTAACTTTTAGCCTCAGACGTGAATTTGCACTACCACAAACCTGCAGGCTCCCTTGCCAAAACCTGGAGCCTGAGCATGGCACAGAGCCGCCCTCCCCCTCTCCCAGCTCAGGCCGTGCTGCTGGACCTCAGCTCCAGGGCTGGAGGCTCCCAGGACAGAGCAGTTGGCAGCCAAGACCAGCCAGGGCTGCAGCTTTCGAGACACGTTCCACAAACATCACTGTTTTAGGAAAAACAGCAGCAAAGAGCGGTCACGTGTTTCACTCCAGGAGCTGAAGGCGTGAGAAGCGCTTTAAGAAAAAAAAGTCTATTCATTGAAGAAAAGCAATCCAGAAAAGAAACCAAAAAAGGAAGCAGGCCCGATGCAGACCCCCCCCAGAGAGCTGTGGGGCATCCTGAACAGAAGAGTGGCTTTAGAGCACCACACAGGCACCAGTGCCCACCTCAGGGATGGGTGCAAGGGGCTGATGGGTCTCTTGAGACCAAGGATTCCCAGGATGGTTTTCCTGCACCCCTTCCTAGCCCTGTGCTGGAGCTGTGCCCTCTGCAGCAGGCACAGGGAGCCCTGCTGAGGAACCCCTGCCTTCCACTGGTGCCAGTGCAGTTATTTGCTAGAATGCCACAGGTTTTCCTGCTGCCAGAACGGAGCGTGCCTGCGGCACATCGGATCCCATTCTGTAACCCTGCCTAAAGCAGCCCCTTGTCATCTCTAGGCTTCTGCATTTTTAGTTTTCTGCATTAAAACTGACCCTCTGCAAAGGGCAGACTCCCCAGCACGGTGGCAGGTGAGGCAGGTGTGCTGGAAAAAGACATTTTCCAGCATGGATTCATGCTCAGAACAAATCCAGGGATGTGGAAACACGGGCGTGTGGCAGCAGGGATGCCCAGCCCTGGAGTGGAGGCATCATTCCCCCAAAATCCCCAGCCAGCCCTGCTGTTTGCCCCAGGGTGGCACTGGCTGGGGAAGAGCAGGGAGCTCCCAGGCCACCGCCATCCCCAGCTTTTGCTGCTCTGTGGCTCCTGGGTGGCAGCAGGATGTTCCAGTGACACTCAGCTGCAAACACAGCGCCAGAAGGGATGAAGTGATGCCTGGCTTCTGCATCTTCCGTCTGTGCCAGCTCTCCAGCATTTATCACCCCCTTTAAAAGCACAGCTTTCCCTCTGCCCCAGACCCTTCTCGTGAGCCCAGACCGAGATCTTCACCAGGAAAGTCCTCTGGAACTGAGAAAAGAGGTAGAAGGGTCCAAAAGAAACACCAGATGTACCAAGCAGTGAAAACGAGCCCTGCCACTGTGCAAGAAGGCACAGGCTTGTATAATATGATATATACTCTACATACTGGGAGAAAGAATATACTTCTCACTGTAAAGTGTTTTACATGTTAACCATCAGGCATATACCAAGTCAATGGATGCTGGCACTTTACATAAATATATGATGATGCAGTGCTATATGTAATAAAAATCTGGAGCCCAAAATATGGAAGCAATTCAAGAAAACAGATCTCACATTTTTGCCTTTGTTACAGTTCGATTCTGACATGCTCTGATTAAAATTCAACATCTGCATGCATTTAAAATTAAAATATATAGGTATTCATGTTCTCCTCCTTCCACAATGTTTTACTGCTGCCTTTTTCTTCTTAAATATTAAAAACATTACATTATTTTATTTCAGATGTCTCAATATATTACGCATCACCCTTTCACCTCAGAGCTTTGGTTCAAATCCAGCTCTTCGCCGAGGAAATAGAAAACATCTGAAAATATTTAGTAGTCTCATCTCAGTGTCTAATCACAGTCTGCTCTGACATGACAAAACACAACAAACAAACTGGCTTGCCACAGATGAAAAATGTTTACACAAAAATACTCAGGAGTGTAAGAATGAATAAAGACATCTCTAACTGCATTAAAGCCCGTGTTGTTAAGTAATAAAAAGTAGTTTGCAGATAATCTGAGCTGCACCTGCCCCTCTGGAAAGAAAGAAAAAAAAAATGAAATAAAAGCAGGTGATTTAAAGTCCTCGCAGCCTAGTGGGTCCCAGCTGCATGTTTTTTTGTTATTCCAAAGCAGGAAGATGTGTCAGGCTACAGTGCAAATATTGTCCATGGGCATCACGGTCTGGAGAGCCTGAGTACCTCGTGATTTAGGAATCTCAGAAGAAAACTTTATTGCCGGCAAATCCTCCTGGACTAAAATATATGTGCTTTAAGAGGAGCGAGCATAAATAAGCCTTTGTCTTTGCTGGGGAATTCAGCCATTTGGTGGGTGGTGGGGAGGGACAGCAGCTGCCCCACGGGCTCCACGTTGGGCACTGGGATGGGGCACAGCACGGCTGCTCTGCGGGGCAGGGACGGGTTTAACAGGCAGGAGAAAGCTCAGGAGGGAATTTGCCACGGGAAGGCACAGGATCATCCCCCTGCACTCACCTCGAATCCTGGATTCAGTTCTGGGCCCTTCTCCACCAGAAATTGAGGGGCTGGAGCGTGTCCAGAGAAGGGAATGGAGTTGGGGAAGGGTCTGGAGCATCAGGAGGGGCTGAGGGAGCTGGGAAAGGGGCTCAGCCTGGAGAAAAGGAGGCTCAAGGGGGACCCTGTGGCTCTGCACAACTCCATGGGTACAGCCAGGGGGGATCAGGCTCTGCTGCCAGGGAACAGGGACAGGATGAGAGGAAATGGCCTGAACTTACTCTTACTATTAAGGGTTATCAGAACTCCACAGAAGTGAAAAGAGTGATCATAAAGATGGAGCAGCTCTTCCTCTTTACTTCTGTCCTCCATCTACAGACAGTTCCCACCTACCCTGCCTGCAGCATTGACCTCATCCCTACACATGATCATACACTGGCTGTTGTCAGGTTATGCCCCAGAGAACTTTGGGGGAAGTGGTTCCATAACTACTTCTAAACCAAAGTTTTTCAACCTGCAGGAGCTGACAGGGACCTACATGGGGAAAAAAAAGATTAAAATTCCTTGCCCTGTCCTTGAGTATCCTCAAATCAATTGAGTATCAGTCAAGATACATTATTTTTTTTCAGGAAGATATTGTAGTATTTCCTTCTGCAACAGCCAAATTAAATATGAATAAATTAACATGCTAAGCTTTCACCACATCCCCTTTAATGCAAAATAACATGTATCCTGTAATTCAATAAATTAGAAAGTGTATTTTTTCAAGGGGAAAAAGCACCAGTGCAGCTAAGTCTTTGCAGATCTTGGCATGTCTACAATACACAAAGGACAGGCCAAGGAGAGACATCCAATGGCCACGCTGCCTCCAGAATCAGGGCTCAGCTGAGGAACCTCTCTGAAGGGAAGATTTGCTCCCCTGGCACAGCTGAGCCAGGGCAGGTCCTGAACAATCCCAAATCCAATCTAACCCCACTCCTGCTGCAGCACTGAGCTGCCTCCCTTTGCACACACCAGCACGGGGTTTCTCGCCTGGATAATAATTTCCTTTCCATGTGACTTAGACAATACCCAGAGCATTTTCCATTAAGGCTTTCTCCACAGCACCCCTTGCTCTGGGGTTACATTTTATTGTCTCTGCTTCATTTTCCTGCACTTTCCTTCTGCTGTTGTGTTTTCCTTTTGCCCCTTGATGAAATCTCTCTCTCTTGGCTCACCGTATTTAAATTCAGCAATGACACACAAGCTTGTTCACACAACTTCACACCTCTCTGCCCCTGTTACAAACCCACCCCGAATTAATTCCCATTCCAAGATGTGAACACCGTTCCCATCAGCCATGTGTCCCTGCAAGGCAGTGTATTAGTAAATTATTTCTCCAGGCTCTTGATTGACATTGTTGAAAAGATACTTTTCATGCGTGTCAGTCTTTGTGGGGTGAAAATGCTTTTAACATGCTCCTAGGATTTACATGGGCTTCCCTGGGCGGCTGCTGCCAAGTTCAGATGCGGTTGGAGCATGTGACATTCTTTGTCCTACTCTTATTACATTTTCCTTTTTATCCAGCCCTGCTACATATTTCATATTTTTCATATTTCTGCCCTGTGATGTAAAGAACAGCCATTTGCTAAGTGTCCACTCCAGCATGAGCCTCTCAGATCCTGCTGCGACCACTGGGCTTTCTTCCTCCTTTCTTTTTTTTTTTTTAATTTTGTTTTCTTTTCATTATTTACTTTCTTTTAATATTTTAGGACTCAGCCCTTTCAAAGAGCTGAGCAGATGCCACGTGTCTGCTGAGCCAGGGTAGGAGACCACACGTGCACTCACGGAGAGGGACAAACCCCAAGCACCACATGCTTGCTTCTCTCCCAGCAAGCGGAGATCAGGTCTCATTTCTGGCTCTGCATGCAACAGTCCAGCCCCAGAGCCAGAGCTGGGATGTTTCCAGGATGTTTTCCCTCCTTTGCAGACACAGCCCTTGCTGCTCAAGCTCTTCCAGAGCTCCACACCACCCAAGACATTATTGCCATACCAGCGACATCTCTGCAACCTCATTAAAGAAGCTGCAGCAGCATAATCAAGGACTGGAAGCCTCAGAGCCAGGCATGGGCAGGGGGAGCAGAGAAGGAAAACATGATTTTGCTTATAAAAGAGTTCATTTAGAGCAGAAAATGCTGGGAAAAAAATGTCATGTTTCTCAGAAAAGCTATTGCATGCCTAAATGTTGGTTTTACAAGCCCAAACTCCATTTGGAAACAGCAAACTCAGGACTGGTTTCTCTAAGGGTCACGTCCAGGAATGGCATTTTATGAATTAAATGTTTCATCCAGCGTTTGCTAGCCAGTTGTCCACTTTGCATAAGAAGTTACTTCCTAAATAAAATGTAATGGCTTCACTCTGGATGAAGATCTGTCTTCAGACCACAGCACTTTTGCTTCATTCCTGAGAAAGTCTCAACATCCAGCCCCTCAACACCCACGCTCAGCACCTTCCCCAGCGACTGCTCTGCCATGCTCTCATCCCTTTCCCTGGAGCACACCAGGAGACTGCAAATTTTAGTGCAGACAGAGATCATGGTTGAAGCCCCAGAACACTAATTATTAACACTGATTATTAAACGTAATCAGCAAATCATAGACCAGGAAGGAAAAACCATCATAACAGAAGTATTAAGACGCACACATTTGAATTGAAGTTGATCGTCACCATCACCTGCCAGTGTCCAAAAATAATAAATAAAGAATCACCTGTTTCCTTGGCAGGCAGCAAATGGAGAGCTTTCTCAAATTTGCGGCAGTAGAGTCCACACTCAAATTGTTCTGCTGACGGAAATCCAGCAACCTTCTCCGTCACTACTGCGGGTAGAGGACAGGCCACCGATGGGAATAGTTTCACAATTCTTTTATTGGAAGCATCTGTAGAAACCATAAAACAACAGCTACAACAACAGCAACACAAAGCCATGTTTTCTCACTTCTTTCCGAGCAAGGAGGGTGCCAGAGCGGTTCCCCACCCTACCCCCGCACTGCGTGGTGGTTTCCTTTGTTCATATTTCACTGCCTGGATCCAGCAGCAAGATTTATGGGCTGGTGCTGAGCTCGGGATGTGCACAGGACTGGTCTCCGGGGACCTGGGCTTGGCCGTGCGGAACGGGGGTGCAGAAAGGCTCCTGCAGCTCCAGGGAGGGAGAAACTGGAGGGAGGTTGTTCTGGGCCACATTCCAGCGCCTTCCACTGAGCAACAGCTCACCAAAAACCCAGCCCTGGTAGCTAATGAGGCTCCTCATGGAGAAATGTTGTCACCCCCTGTCTGCGGGGTGTCGCACCCAAGGACACAATGCCTGGATCCGGACCGACGTCCCCTGCGCTCCCTTCCGGTCTTGGTCCCCATCCCAGCACCAAGGAGCCCATTTATTCCAACGTCAGATGACTCCCCTGCAACCAAGTGTTCCAGGAGCACTTGCCAGCCTGGCCAAGAGCAGCGTTTTAGTGCCTCAAGCTCTGCTGGGACCTGAAGTGGGACTGATCCGAGTGGATGCCGGTGGGGAAAGGGCTCAGAATGTTGGGAAGATGTTTGTGCAAGAGCAGGGCACAAGATCCCAGGTGAACATCTTGGCTCAGACACCTTCCCAATGTGGTTTTTGGTAGGTTACAACATCAGTCCTCAGCCACCCTACCCCAGCAAAGGGGGATGTTGTGTTTCCTGACTCTTCAGGCTCTCGCAAGGAAGAAAGTCTCCTATTTGAGAAGGGTGGGAGGATGAGGCCGGGAAAACGAAGCAGGGAACAAGACAACAAGCCAGTGGTACAGCCACTTAGCTCAGCAAAAGCAGTGACCATGTGAACATAGAGGGTTGAGCACAAAAATATCCAGGGTCTGTCCAAATCCTACAGGAGCAGAGCTCCAACACCTCTGGGCAATGGCAAAACCTCGTCCTGTGTGTGCAAAACAGGAGATTTGTTTTTGCAGCCCTGTGCACGTGTGTGTTTTTGTGGTGCAAGTGCTCATGATAAGCCAATAAAAGAAACCCAAGTGAAATGCAGACTGGGAAAAATGTAACCTATGAAAGCCACACAGAATCTTTCTTTTCCCCCCCCCGATTCTTGCTCTTTTTCAGTTTGTCTAAATATACCTCAGGGTTTTTTCTCTTGGTTTAAGTGTGCTCTTTCATGGATAGTTTTCAATGTATGTTAAAGTCACTGGCTGCTGCCAGCTCAGATTTTTGCACTGTGCGTCTCGGCTTTCTCTTCCATTAAGACAAAGTGCTGGCACTGCTCTTTGACCAAGCACATTGTTCATGGTACTGAGCAGCAATTTTCCATCTCTGACTGTCTTTGGGCTAACCCCAGGAGGAAGGGTGAGCCTGGCTTATTAAGCTCTTGTTTCTCAGAGAGCAGCAACATCTGGAGCGTGGGGTGGGCTGCTGGCACGCCTCAGAGGAAAGGAATTCGGCATGGGGTGAGGTCTGCCCAGCTCCAGAGGTGTCACTGCAGTCGGGTCTGGGGACAGAGAAATAATGAAGCCCCACATAAAGCAGCACCTTTCAACCTGTGCTGGGCTGCTCTGAGATTTTGTTTCTTCTGACAGGGAGTCAGGAGGCCCAGGAACCATATTGGTCTTGGGTTTTATCATCCAAAGCTACATTTTGCTCTTCGGTTATGCATGGTTTTGAAAGCTTGTGTTTCCTTTGATGTCTAACTCAATGCATTACCAAAAATTGAGGCAGATGTAGAGGAGGAACACCTCTACTTGATTTCAGTGTCACATTTGAAGTTCCCTCTGAGGCACTCCTGAAAACCCAACCCAAACAGAGCTGTCCCCTGCAAGCCATGGTACAGAAACCATCTTTGGCTGAAGACAGGCAGCATTTTCTGTGCCCACCAATGTGGGCATCCCCCCTGCCTCTGTTGGGTGTCACTTTGGTCCAGGTGAGATGAGATGTCCTGGAAGAAGATGATCTATTGCTTTGGGACACAGGCCCCCGAGATCTACAACAAGACCCCCATTTGTCACTCCTCCCCAGCTTCTCACCAATATCCTCCTTTTCCTCGTGCTCTTACATACCCCAGCTCTCAACCTTTCCTTCAGCTGAAACCTTTTCCCTCTCAATATTACTGGAGAGTCACATGGAAAAGAAACCTTGCTGGATGGGGCTTTCCAAAGCAGTGCTGAGGGACTTTAACTGAACCTCCCCCCAAAATGTTTATGCCTTTGGTCCCCACGTGTGTTTGCAATTGCACTTGCTGGAAAGAGCCCACCACCACCGTGGAGATAAAAGCCATCCAGCATGCGACTCCTAGAAGTTTATTTTGGCTGCCAAGCCAAATGTGGAGATAGTCTCTAATTAGAAGTGCTGCCTCTGCAGCAGTGCAGAGCAGTAACAGCAGTGGAATTTGTCTGAAGCGTGCGCTCCCCTCGCATGGCTATGGTGAATTAAGCAAAAATGTCAAACTCAGTCTGCGAGCAGCAGGCACATTGCATCACATTCCATGTTTACACCACACGGCAGCCTGACTACAGAGCCTTGATGATGTTCATGCTAATTTGGGTTTAAACCCAGAAGAGCCCGGGGTTTTCCCCTCTCCACCTTTTCAGACTACTGTGATGCTGATTAGGAAAGGAGGGTTCCTAGTTAACGCCTGTCATCGCTTGGCTTTGGGAAGATGTGTAACACATTTCATCCAGTGAACCCCAACAGCTGCAGTACACCCACTCAGGGTATTCCTCGTTTGCTGCAACATTTATTTATTTAGAGCTGACTTCTCCAGAGATGTTTATCCTTGCAGGAGTATTTGCAAACATCAGGAAATCAACGTAAAAGCTTTCTGCCAAAACAATACCTCTGCCTGATTTTATTTTAAAGGCTTTAGACCTTCCTGTACTGTGCACAGAAATGGGACTTACCTACAGATGCCCGGGAGTTACAAAGACTATGGAGTTGAATGCACAGTACCATTTTATACCGTCACAAATACGCTGCATTTCTCACAGGAAGAACAATATTTTAAGGATTTATGATGTTTTTACTGAGTCTATTACTACACATGGATGCAACCCTCACCTGAAAAGTCCTCTTTCCCACTTTTGGGTTTTTTCTGTAGCATTTTTCTCCCTCATACCCCAGCATCAAAAGAATAAAAAATAATTAAGCAGAATCTTCCAGGAATTCTTCAAAAACCAACTTTTTCCTACGTGATGACAATGTGACTCTAAGGTAAAATGTTCTGAGGACCTACAAAACTTAGAAATAGTTCCTCCATCAAATTCAGGTCTCTGGTTTGTAGCCTGGGGAACCAGACCTGCTCTCAAGAAGTGTGAAGCTATTGATTTCCTCCTCTGTGCCAAACACTGTCAGTACCCCCAGCCCCTTGCCAGAGCACATCGCTGCACACCAAGCAGGAAAGAAAACCAGGAGTGAAAGCAAACTTGTCAACCCCTCTGGGCCCTTGGCTGGAGCTTCACAGGGTCAACAGAGGCCAAGACACAACTGTAGGATTAATTCCTCGCCACCTGCAAGAATTAGTCTGTTTATTTAAATCAGAAAAAAAAAAAAAAAAAACCAACAACAACAAAAAAAACCCAAACAACAACAAAAAACCAAAAAAACCCAAAAAACCCCCAAAAACCCCCAAAAAACAAAAACCCCACAATAAAACCTCTCAATGGTCACATTTTGCAACATACTCAAATCCTTTTAAAAACTGGGGCAAGCCTGGTGCTCACAGGTGGGCACATCCAGTTACAAACCCAGTTTATCTCAGCTTGGTGACACCTAAGGCAGTGCTGAAGCACATGGTGTCTTCTCCAGGAACTGCCCCTGAGGTGGTTTGCTCCCAGTTAACTCCAGTTAAAAGCTGTGCCTGAAGCACCTGACTGTGAACAATCGTTCCCAGCGAAATCTTGTGCAAGCAGAACAAACAATTTTCTTCCTAATAAAAGCAAGACCTTCAGGACTGACGGAGCCAACAAGTTAATCAAGTTTCCTACTAAACAGGAAGTTGTGGGACTGTGGCAGGAGGAGTAAATCCGTGTTTTGGCTGGAGAAAGAGTGGAGAGGAATAATACAAATTAACCACTGGGGTTTGTTGTTTATTTGACAGGAAAATACCCTTCAAATGTACCAGTTTGGGCAACATCCAGTCTGATAAGACTGGCAATAAAATGCAAGCTGAGCTTCAGAAAAGGGAAGGGTGAAGCCACCACAGGCATGAGGACCATTGTAATTAAACCAGCCCTGCTATTAATACTTTTTAGGACTGCTCCCACAATAGTTGTTATTACCACTAATTACAACTGCAGCAATACTTGCACTGCAGCAGCGTTTGGCTTTTCTGCCCTGGAGCAGGATCTCAGTGTGTTGCTCAAATGTGGAACAAAATTAATAGCCCTGAGCCCCAAAAGGAGGTTTCTAATACAGCACGTTCTCTTGCAGGAGCTTAAAAAGGAGAATAAACTCGCTGCTGGTTCCATTCTTGTCCATATAAACCAGCTTCCACTTTCAAGGACTCTCACGTTTCCCTGTCATCTGATGGGCAATTAGTCCAGTGCATCTCACAATGGTGGCGACAGACCAAATCAAGAGGAGCAAAAAAGTACAGACAAAAATGCAATCATGTCACTACAGCAGAACATATGACCACATTTTGCTTCTAGCTACCAAGCAGTACTATGGGATGTGTGTATTCATGCGAAAATAAACCCAACCAGTCATTGAGATATATACAAAATGGATGATTCATGATAATTGTGACACTGGAATTGCTCGACAAAGAGAGGGAAGAAAGCTGTTGATTGCCAGGCACCTCAAGAAAGACCACAGATACAGATAAATTTAATGTTATAGACACTGTGGACGTGCAAATTTCTGTCTGAAGACTAACAGACAGGCCTGTGAAAAGAAATGAAGAAAAACATGCTCGTTAGAGTCAAAATAACTGGGGAAAGTCGCACGTCCACCAATTCAAAAAGGGTGGGAGTCACTGAGTCAATATGCAGCACTCAAAGGTCCTAATGAGCAATACACCCTTTCTAGTCTTAATCCTTTGAAACAGTAAATGGCAGAGAAGATCATAAAGAAAACACATAGATCACAGCCTAGTTATGGTCCTTTGGCTCTTTGGGATTTATCTTTCTCAAAATAAGCAGCATTATTGAACCCTCAGTACCCTGGGCGACTTGAAAGTGTAAGTATTTGTTGGATCAAAGTATGCATTACTTCAAAAGCATAAAATGCTTAGATATTGAAGGCAATAAATCTTCCTCTGTAAAATACATGCATATATAATTTATATGATAAGCTTAATACCGAGATTTTTAGCTTGGCTTCCAACAGACATGAGATGCAGGCAGCTATGTTCCCTTAAGAGCGAGTCCGTCTGTCCCCTCTCAGTCCCAAAGAAAATAATTTTGGAGCCCATTAGCCAATTTCAACCAGTTTTGGCAGGGGGACCGAGGTCTTGAGGGTATTAAGTTCCCATAGGCTTTGTGCTCGTAGGTGGCCAGGTAGGAGTGGCAGACTCATTAGCAAGTGCCTTGAAGGAATGGCATCAGTGTGGACACCACCCTTTCCCAGACCTCAGAGCCCCCAGAGAGACCTCATGAACCTTCAAACAGGGATGTGTGGAAAAATTCTCATCTCATTAGGCATCAGCAAGCCAGAGCACAAGACTCGAGGATCTCCTGCTGTCGAAACCACTCATTTCTCCTTCTCCTTTGGCCCCAACAGCAGCTGTGGTGCCTTCAGAGCACCTTCACGTCCCAGTTCTCCACTCACTGCAGTTGTGTCTTTCCATTTAACGGGAACCCCGTTGCATTCTTCTGTCTCAGCTCTCTGCCCGTAACTGGGGCTATCTCCTAACATATGGAAACAATTCATTTTCTTTGTCATCGTTTGGATCTGAAACTCGGGTACTCTGAAATGTAACTATACATGAATTTCCCTGAACTAATTACATAATATTTATCCTATTTTCTTTAAAGTAATACTCGCTAGCTAAGAAATGAAGAACTGCATTGCTTATAATAAACTCTGCATGCTACATTGTAATCTAAACTGTACAGTTATATATGGTGAAGAACTAAAAGGTTTGAGTTATTCCCCTTGGCAAACATTTTTTTAAGGATTGCTTAAATAAGCAGTACAGAAACCAGATGTCATTTGGTAAGAGTATCTGAATGACCAAAAATTTGCTGTCTGGGTACTTTTTTTTCAACTTTATAAAAACATGAGAAATTCTTTGGATTTATATCATATTTAGCAGCTGTGAAACAGTGCAAACATCTGTTTGTACCTATAGGGAGCTGACCTACGGGGTCCTCATCTCTTAATCACCAAGCAACAAGCCAGTCTCATATACATAGTTTATTGTTTTCTTTTTAGCTGCCTCCTGCACTTCAAAGTTTTTATACTCTCATGTTCCATTATCACGGCGAGAGGGACAGTCCATTCATTACAAGCCCAGATCTGTGCAATATCTGATCAAAAATGGCCATAAAGCACCGTGGACACAGAAGTGCCCTCACACACAGCCGTAAGCAGCTCTGAGTATGTCATAAAAATTGTTCCTTCCCTTTTTTCCCCTGTATTATTCATTGTTGGTCTGCTGCTGCTGTGGTTTTTTTTGTTTTTTAATGTAAAGGCTGAAAGAAAAGAAGATGAAATGCAACAGAAAGTCTCTTTTTATGGCCAATCCTACTGTGGGAAGAGGGGTTGACAAGACAGCTCCATGAGGTCTCATCTACCTTCTTTTTCTAGGTTTCCACAATTGTCAGCTATTATAAGAGAAGACTGCTATCTCCTACAGCTATGCACCACCCCAATGACTCAAAAAGAAGGAAAATAAAGTAACTTTAGTGGATATGCCCTTCCAAAGAGGTTCTAGTGCTGTGCCTATGCCCAGCACACAACCTAAGGAAGATCCCATCCTCTGTCAAGAGTACTAATATAATGCATGTAAGGGCATGGAGGGGAAAAGAAATTTATCTGAGAAGTTTTTTGCCCTGTTCATTACCACAGCACACATTCACACCCCATCCTTTAGTGATTCAGCCAGAAGCAAAATTTTTTAAGCCTCCGAGATAATCACTCCCCTTTTCCCCCTAATGTAATATTGACCCTGGGACCTCAATTTTTATGCAGTGAGAGAAAGGTACAAACAGTGTGGAAGAAAAGATTTGTGGGCCTTGGACATGAGAGTGGAATCAGCACTCCCAGATATGCTATGAGAGCTTAAGCTACACTCTGAACTAAGGCTGAAAACAAATGGGAAACACTGTATGATTCCATCCCATTACAGTACAAATAAATCATTTCTGGAAATCTAAAACAAATGGCCCAAGCTCAGCTCTATGGAGGATCCAAATGCAAAAAAGCTGCTAATTCTAAAAGGCAGATGCAAGTAACCAATTAAGAATGCAGAAAAAAAAAAAAAAAAAATAAAGAGTGTAACTTGTTTAGCAGGAAGATGTTAAGGCCACAGAAGTGGGTCTTCCAATCACCTTTTTTGGTATTCCTGAGCAAACATTCTTTTTTGCTTACGTTAATATGGAATGTATTATGACAACGTTCTTATGGATATCCATGCCTTTTGTCTATCAGTACTTGCAGATACATTCAAAACAGCTGCAAATATTTTTTAAATTATGTAAAAGTCCCAAACACTTTGAAAAGAATATTAATATCCCTTTAAAACAGCAGTGTATTATATTAAATTAAGGATAGGAATTTAGAGAACCAAAAAAAAAAAAGTTGTTAGCATTAACATTTTCACTGCTTTCAAATGCAGTCGCCTCAGATAAGACTTAGAATTATTTTGGTAAAATTTAAAAGTATTATGGTGTTAACACATTTAGATGACAAAACACATAATCACACATATAGGTTACAAGGAAAGGTTTGTCTTCTCAAAGCACAGGTGTTTTTTTAACAACTATTTTTAAAAAATATAGAAATTTTTCTACGTATCACCTCTCCCTAACTTTGCTTTGCTTCAGTCTGGAGATCATCACAGCTACAGTCCCATTCTCAGTGCCCATGGAGATGTTCTTTCTCTTAGTGCTGCTTCCTCAGTATTTGCCTCTGCAGCAAATAAAATAAAATAAATGAAATAAAATGAAATAAAATAAAATAAAATAAAAATAAATTAGAATAGAATGGAGTAGAATAGAACAGAATAGAATAAAATAAAATAAAATAAAATAAAATAAATTACCTTGGAGGGGTTTTCAGGAGGAATCTGGCAAGGGGAGGTGTCATTTCTTGCAATGAACCCCTCTATCATCTTCCTGGAATGGCCTTTCCACATCCATGACAAAGCTGACAGCAGGTAGGGGAGTTATGGGACACGAGCAGCTCTCTCTATCACTTCTACCAAAGTCCTGAGGAAGGAAAAACATTAATTAGTGCTTTTCCCTGGCCATGGCAGCAATGCCATGGCAACAGAGGCATTGACAGCATCAAAAGATCACCACAGAAGTACCACAGAAAGTGCAGAAGATCAGTGAACACCCAAGCCCAGGCTCAGCCTCTTGCAGCTCCTGGCCAAGGGGCAGAATGGGAAAGGTCTGCAGCCATCACATCCTTCCACACAGCGTTTTTGGGGAGCATCTGCTCTGCAAAGGCAGGAGGATTTGTGTCTTGACTCAGAATCCAGCAGAAAAGAGAAGGGACAGTGCAAAAGCACCCGGGGAGCTGAAACACCACGCTCTGAAATGGTTGCACCAAAGCATGCCTAGGCAGAAGTGACAGCAACCTGGAAATGCATTTCCTGGCTCTTGGGTCAACCACTATTTTTAATTTTAATTCTAAGGGACACCCATCACATAACTTGGACGTAGCATAGGCTGCTTGAGCAAGGGCTTTCCACCATTTCTTCTGGCTGTTTCTTTTCTCATGGACTGCAGCGTCCTTTGGTCAAGTGTGTGTAGCTCCACTTTCTCCCTCCCAGCATGGACTAATGATATATCAAATAACAGGGAGAGAGAGCAAAAGAGGGAAGAATAAAGCTGATTCCACGTGCTAACTCCATTGCTGGGTACTTGTGGACTGATGTTACTTTTCTTTTTTTTTGGTAGGATTAAACAGCTAATAAATACAGATTTTATGTCCCATGAAAAACGTTGTGTTGGTCAGCTCACTCAAAGAATAATCGATAGTGCATGAGGCTTTCCAGTACAACAAAACAAGCTCTGCATTTACTTTTCCCGGAGATACCTTGTAAGCCTCCACCTGATTTTGTTCTTACCTAAAATATCAGTTATGTCTCCCAAAAACCAACCAGTGACTTGGTTACACGCAGATGGGTGCCTTCAAAAATTCTGGAAACAAGACTTAGACCTAAATAATTCCTACATCTGTGGAGGCTCCCTTAATATCTGGTCAATCAGGGTACAAATTCTGGTCAGAAACAGCCTGCAGTTCTTGGCTGTCCCCAACTGCTAATTCCTGGCTCAGGCTTCATCTTGTTGGAGCAGGTTTTGGATACAAGTGGCTCGGTGCTATGAGCCCTTCCCTCTGTCAGCCCTCACTGAGTCAGATCCTCTAATCCTTGCTAAAAACACAGGAGATTTCTGGTTTGCCCATGTTGCAGTATCAGCCTCCGAAATTAATCTCTGTTTAATCTGAGCTTTGAAAAATCACAGAATCGAAAGGGAACTTAAAGATCATCTCGTTCCAAATCCCCTGCCATGGGGAGTTTCTCTACCCCAGGTTGCTCCAAGCCTCATCCAGCCCGGCCTTGAACACTTCCAGGGATGGGGCATCCACAGCTTCTCTGGGAAACCTCTTCCAGTGCCTCAGTGTTAACCCAGACAAAATTAGCAACATCAAACTATCAGATGATTCTTCGCAGTGACCAAATGTCAAATCAATATCAAAGAATGACCAAATGTCAAATCAGTATCAAACCCCAGTTTTTATCTGTAACTTTTTAACTATTCAAAAAAACTGCTTTGCTCCTTCTGCTCTGCTTCTTTGGACAGAGGCAAAGCAACATATTCAATGCATTATCATTTTTGCTTTTCACCTTTACTTTCCACCTCATGGGTGGTGCTTATCAAATCTGCTTTTGCACCTGTACCTAATTTAAAGGTTATAGTTCATGCATTAACCCTGCTAACACCACCCGAGAGGCACAGCAGCAATATTAATTTAGTGGTATCAAGAACTCTGCTCTAAAACCACAATTAAAAATTTTAAAAAAGGTTTCTAAGCGATGTTCATATATATAATTACAGACATACAATCGATAATATCCTATTACATGTTATATTTTATATATTATCTACTATACTTTTTATATTATAATATGTTATATATAATATAATACATATATATCTCTGCATAGAGGCACCATTTTTGATGCAACAAACTCCTGTCCTGTGTTTCCCCTGAGTCAATCTCCTTCATGTGTGTAAAAACATCATCAGGATGCTTTTTGTGTGGCATCCTCGGAAGCTCCAATGGTCACCACCCTCCCAGAAGGAGCTGAAATTTGCTGTGTCTGCATGTGGAAACAGCTCTGCTATCTGGGCCTGTGGTTACCTGGAAATTCCAATGGACAATTTTTGGATTATAATTCCCCTGCCTGCTCAGCTACCAATTCTTGCAACCTGTCCCTGCCAAGAAAACTCCAGGAGAAATAAAATCCCCTGAAAACCTTGCTCACAATGCTCCAGCTCAGAGCTTGGCAGCTGCCTTCCAAAATTAAGTGATTAAAGTAGTGCTAATGAGACATTCATCCCCTGCCACCTTTCTCCTTAAAATAAATACGCAGGGCTCTGCATTACAGGTGCATGCGAAATTGCTTAAATAGACATCTTGGAAGCACAGGAAATAAAAACAAAGGACACTCTGGCAGAAAGTTCCCAAAATACTTGAAAATGTAACTGAATAAATAACTCTTGTTTTTGGACTGAAATCTGCAGACCTTAGCAGATGTGTCCAAGCTAAACCAAATATCCAGGGAGCTGGATCTCCTTCCCGATGAGACGTAACGAAGAGCGCTGCACTGGCAAGGAGACAGGCTGGAAGAACCTCCTGGTCTTTTCCAGCTCCGACTTCCGTGACAGCTCGGAGTTATCCTTAGGCATTGGCTTGGTCCATCAATGAGGTTACTTATTGCGAGCCCAGGCCCCAGGGCTGCCAAACCTACGTCCATATTGAACTGGAAGAGTTCAGGCATTCAGGGAGTGAATGGGATTATTGGACGCTCTCGGGCGAGCACGTGCCTCTGTCTTTGTGGGAGTGGAAGCACTGGAAAGATCATGGAATATAAGCGGGGGTAAAAATCCACTGAAGAAGAGGAAAAACGCGGGGAACGTTTTTTTAAACTTTTTTTTTCCCTAATATTTTAGAAATGCCACCACGGAGGCGTCAACTTAAATTATTAGGGAAAATACTGAGGCAAATAAAGAAATGGCATTCCACAGGCCTGCATGGAGGTGTAAAGGGGATATTTTCAGTGGGGGCTTTTTTTCAGGCCCTGCTCTAACAGTACCTGCCATTGTATTTGCAGGGCAGGGTGTCAAATCTGCTTACAGGATTTTTAGCTGCTCTACTTTGCAATCCTTTCTGCTGCAGGGCCCTGCTCCTCCAAAGGTGAAGCCTACAGCAAAGCCCTTTTCCTCAACAGCAATGGCAGCAGGAGCAGGCCCCGAGTTTGTAAATACTAAACTTCTTTCCAATGTCAGATTATTTACTCTCTGCTCTTCGAACCACCCAGGCCAAGTGGACGGGGGCCAAGTTTGTTAACAATAGCTCTTGGCTGGGACACGCCGTAGCAAAGGTTAAATCCTGTTTGCCTTGTTCCAATGCGGAGTCCCATCGACTCCGCCGCTGGCTTTGGGAGGGCAGCAGGCTTTGACACCAGGACCTGCCCCCAGTTTTGCAGGATGCAGAGAGCCCTGAGCGACCCACGGGCATCGTGCTGGAGCCTCCAAGCACAGCAGCAAGACCCGCCACGATGAGGGGCTGAACCCCAGCCAGAGCGGTTTGTAACCATCGAGCACAGCCTTTGCTGCCACACCACTCAGACACATCCATTTCAGCCTTCTCCATGGGATCTCAGTGAGAAAGGAGCACAAAATCCCAGAATGGTTTGGGTTGGAAGGGACCTTAAATCCCATCGCATTCCAACCCCTGCCAAGGGCAGGGACAGCTTCCACTATCCCAGGTTGCTCCAAGCCCCATCCAACCTGGCCTGGAACACTTCCAGGGATGGGGCAACCACAGCTTCTCTGGGCGGCCTGTGCCAGGGCCTCCCCACCCTCACAGTCACAAGCCATTCCTGCTTGTCCTGAGTGTCTTCATGACCCATTTGCAAGGCCAAGTCTCGCCTCTTTATCGATCAATCATGCAACATCAAGCAGAAGATAGCAGCTACCATTTCACCACAAATCTCCAAATCCACACCAAGAAACAAGCACTGGCTGGCATGATGGACACCCCAAAACACCCTCAGCACGGACAGAGGAGCTGCCTTTCCCAGAAGAATCCCATCTCCATGCAGCAAGTTAGGAACAGCAGTGGCTGACTCACCCTGCAGGCCTTCCTCAGTCTGTGTATCATCCTCCTCTTCCTCCCAGCCCTCTTCCTCCCCCCTGGTGCCAGTGGTGCAAAACATGCTGATCCATGAGGGCACAGGCTGTGCTTTGCCTGGCGTGACCCGCGCAGATGTCTCGCAGAGGAAGCACTCGCACAGCAGAGCCAAGCGGCCACAGGCTCATCCAGAGACATTCCTCTCCTGATTAGGAAGGCTGGGAGGGAGCCAGGGGTGGGTCAGCGATCTCCTTCCTGTGGCTGCAGCCATTCCTGCCATGACTTGGATCACACCTCTCGGAGACACTCTCGGGTCGGGCACGGGAAGTTCACGGCGGCAAACGCGCCGGCGGGGAAGGGGGAAGAGCACGGGGATGGAGGGGAAGTTCACTGGGGTTCAGCCAAAGCTGGGTCCGGAAGAACAGAGGTCTGATAAAAAGGAGAGAGGAATTGCAATGGACATGACCCCCAGGGACTCCTCATCTCTTCTCCAGTCAGTGCAAGGTGCTGGACACATCAAGAATGAAGAGAGCAGCTCCAAGAAACCCACAGCTTAGAGTGGTTTGAAGAAATGAAGGTACAGACCTAACACCACACCTCACCTGGGTGAAAATCAAAATCCCCAGGTCGGAGCGTGATATTTCTCATGTCTTCTGTCATTCCCAACACAAACTGTCCTGCTGAACTTGGACAGGTTTGCTGTGCTGCACACACTGTGTGCTCTACAACACAGGAAAGACTAAACAAATCTCTCCAGGCAGCCAGGGTCAAGCCATACCATTTTTATCCCCGAAGCCAAGGAGGAGAAGATTGCACTTCCTAGCAGGGAAAATAACGACGCAGCAAAACGAAAAAAACAAGGGAAGCATTACTCAAATTATCTCCACAGCGAGTGGAGGGATGGGAGTCCAGAGAACAAAGAGATCAGATGACCAGATGGGACAGATCAAGCTGACCGCAAAGACTCTGTCCAATATTTTTTGACAACTGCTAGAGCCATATGTTCATGAGGATTGTGGAATAACTGGGAAGGGTGTGTGGACTCGGAGCGAGCCCGACCGCACTCGGAGCTGCGTGGCCGTAGGGTGTGAGCCAGGGAACCTTTGGTGTGTGACCCAGATCCCAGCCCTGCACCCTGTGAAGGGAAAGGGGCTGGTAGATCATTTAGCTCACCTCATGACAGGCTCTGACCAGCCCTTCTCCTGTGTTTCCTGGTGTTTGGTCCACCTCTAATGAGCCATGCTCTGGGGGGAATTCTTAGGTCATTTATTTTGCATCATGTCTGCGAGGAGAGGTAGCAGGACTATGGCTAATTAGGAAAGCAGACAGATAAGCACCAAACAAAGCCAAGGACAGAGGGGTCGTGTCTGGGCACACCAAGGCTGCGAGTGACCCTTTCTGCCAGCTGCCCCATGGACCTGAACATCAACACTCCTGAAGGGCAGAAGCTGCACATCCCAAATGGCCCATCCTGCCCTTTGGGCGACGTCCCCATAAAAAACACACTTCCCTCATTTATTTTGTCAGCTGCTCCTTTTGATTACTTAGCGCATTCCAAGGAGCGCGAGGAAATTCGATGGATGACGTCCTGCAAAGTAAAGGTGACGGTTTTCAGGAACGAGAAGTAATGGCAGATACCCCTCCTAGGGATGTGCAGGGACATTCAGCACTGCCCTGAGGCAGTTTGCCACCCGCTAATGAATGGGTCTACTACACACAGCAGATTTAGGACACGGGACCAACCAGCCACCACGGCAGGCAATAGTTTTTCCCTCTAAAACTGAAGCGGAGGGAATTTAACCCCATAATATTATTTAATTTTCACCCTGAGATGAGTGACCAAGGGACTATCTCCCACTGTAAGTTTTCAAACTTCCCCTGGTCTTTGACAGAGCCTTGGAGTCCTTCTACAACCAGAATAACACTAACAACTTCCAGCAAAAGAAGCAAAACAAGTGCCAAAAAGCACCAAACATGGGCAGAGGTGTGCTCCTGTGAAACACCCACTGGACACCCTCAAGATGCACCATAGCAGCCCCAAAACCCCTTTTGCATCCCTTTCCCCACCACCCCAAAGCCCATATAATCCCACATCATTCCCTAGATCCCTACATGAGCCACAATTTTCTTTCACCTCCAAGAGACCAGATTGTCCCTCCACTGGCAGATCCAGCCTGTGCTCTGTGCTTTGTTGCAACTCCCCAAAACTCCTGACCAGAGAAGAAAACACTGCAGCTTATTTCTCATCATAAGGGCCTGCAGGTGTTTTGGGACAGTGCTGCTGGAATTTGTATCCCACAGGCTGCTCTTAGGCAGTGGTGGCCAAAAGCTCAGCAAATGTCCATGGACCGAGGCCCTGGTGCTCAGCAGCCTCCCAGTGCCACAATCTCCCAGCTCTCCTGTACACAGAGAAGAACTGAATCCAGAGGAGGCCACGAAGATGATCAGAGGGATGGAACACCTCTCCTGTAAGGAAAGGCTGAGGGAATTGAGATTGTTCAGCCTGGACAAAAGAAAGTGCATGGGAGAAATTTTTGTGGCCCTTCGGTACCTGAAGGGGCTACAGAGAGACCAAGAGAGGGACTTTGGACAAGGGATGGAGGGACAGCACACAGGGAATGGCTTCCCACTGCCAGAAGGCAGGGTTAGATGGGATACTGGGGAGAAATTCTTGGCTGTGAGGGTGGAGAGGCCCTGGCACAGGGTGCCCAGAGAAGCTGTGGCTGCCCCATCCCTGGAAGTCTTCAGGGAGAGGTTGGATGGGGCTTGGAGCCACCTGGTCCATAGAAGGTGTCTCTGCCCATGGCAGGTGAGGGGAACAAGATGATCTTCAAGGTCTCTTACCTTAACCATTCTAGGATTTTATGATTCTGTGAAGAAGAAGAAGGCAGAAACCCTGTGAACAGAAGCATTCATACTGTGACTCCACTGCTCTGGAGTCAGGGACAGCAGAACAGCCGGGAACTCCACGGGGAGGGAGTTTCCCATCACTGCGATGGGAGCATTTCCCTTTGCCAGGACAGCACATCTGCTCCGCAGAGTGGCCACACTCCACGGGGGCCGGACCCGCGTGAGGAGCCCATCCCTCCTCTCTGCCCAGCAGCACTGGGAAGGGGCTGGCTGCCCTTCCCCATCCTCCCTCCCCCACTCCCCGGGGGCAGCAATCCTTCCCGGGCAGATGGAAGCAAGAGCCAGGTTAGGAAACGCCGCGCGAGCCCGTTCCCTGGCGGGTAACGTAAACAGGGCTGTCGGACACGGCGAGCGCTGCCAGGCTTTGATCAGAGCCAGCTGCACGGCCGGACTCTCCCCACGGCCATCGTCCTGCTCCCCTGCCCCGTCCCCGCGGGGGCCTCGTCCTTCTGCTGCGAGAGAAAAGGAGATCTCACGGCTTTGTGTCTCACACCGGCAATTTTGGGATGCGGAAGAAATAATTCGGGTTATTCCCCATGTGTCTCACAGGGGAAATTACTGGGAAAATTACTCCCTGCTTTTGGACCTGAGAGAGTTCCCAAGGGGAAAATGGTGCTTTGGGTTTAGGGAGTTTTGTGGGCATTTGAGCTCAAGTGTAGCTCGTTTATGGCTTTTGTCCACCAGCAGAGCCAGGGGGCTGGGGTAGGATCTTCCCATCGCCTGAGCTGCTCATGGCTGAGCCTTTTCCCCTCAGATCACTTCACCCAACCTGGTGAAATGATCCAGGTGAAAAAAATAGGAATTTGGGGAGCGTAGCGCTTTTTACAGGTCTGGATCACCCCAGAGATGTGGCTCATGGCCCAGCCTGCAGATGGTTTCTCATCCAGTAAGGGTCAGTGGGGACATCACATCTCACCTCACATCCCACCTGGCTGCTTCTCATCCTGTCAGGAACGGTGCTGCTCCATTGTCCCTTGGGATCTGCAGGGGTTGGGCTGATCCTGGCAAACACCCAGCTCCTGATTTGAGCACTGAGGGAGGGCAGGGGATGTAGTTACAGCTGCAGGGACATCCCCTGCCTGTGTGCCAGCAAGAAGCCTTACAAGTAGTCATTTTTCACATCAAGTTTTCCAGAATTCTCGTATTTTCCTCCCTGCTACCTTAAGATCAGTTTTACCTCACTATTTTTTCAATTTATTACTAAAAGTTTATGTTTTTCACCTGTTATAAGGCAACCACAGCCTTGGGAGAGACAGAGTGAGTAAATTGGCTTTTTTTGGTACAGATTTTGTCCTCAACTGTGCAATCCCTGTGTTATGGTTGGGAGAAAAGTGTCCGAGGCTGGAAAACACCAGCATTTTCTGCAGCAGCCTTTTTGAAAGTAGCAACAGCTCAATGAAGTGGTTAAGAGTTTACAAGGGCTTGGAAAAAATTACCTCCTTTTAGTAAGTGTTAATTATATGACTAATTAAATAGAGAGGAGGTTGAAACACTCTCCTAGTCATAACCTGTGTGCTCCCTGCCCGCTCCTTGCGTGACAGAGAAAACAGGGAATGAATCCTGTTTGGCCTTCATGGCAGGAAGTGGCTACTAAACCAGCTCTAACTTCTAATTTATTTACCTGGGAAGCTGTAGGGAACTGTTTTAAAACTGACCAACGTTTCTGCTACTTAAAAAAAAAACCCCAAACCCACCAGCCATTCAGTAAAAACACATTTGGAACAGCCCAGGTTTTAAGTAAGAGATATAAAAGGGCACTTTGTTTATGTTTTTCAGCAATGGTATGTTGGCTTCTTTTTTCCCTAAATGACGGCGAAGAAAAAAAACATTATGTTAAATCCCTTATCTCCATGCAAAGTGGTTGCAGCTATCATAAAACACACACATTGTGTCATTTCAAAACACAAATGGGCTCACGGTCAAACATTCTTCAGATTACCTCCTCTTTTCTTTTTCCTCTATAATTTTGTGGGCATTAATAAAGTTCAGCATATTCAAGTGAGGTGCTTTGTTCCTCCGGTGAGGAATTAATCACATCCTTCTGGGGAAGCACAAAGAAACCACAGGGTCAGGACTGAGTTGCAATTGCTGCAAAGCCCCCCATGATGCCCAGTGCTGTGGTACCAACCAGTCCCTGATCCCATGGACTTTTATAGTGCCCAAAAGTGATGGGAATGGGGTTGTGATGCAGAAATCTGGGGCCAGCAGCAAGACCCCCAGTCCAGAGCTCTGTTTGACTGCAGGCAGCTCATTTAACCTCCCCGTGCCCAGCAGAATAAGTAAAAAAGTTTCCTTCCATGGGGGACTTCATTTCCATCCAGTGGGACTGTATCTCAAAACACTTCAGACCTGGAACCTGAGGACAAAACTGCTTTTTTTTTGATGATTCCATGATGATCTGAGCTCACCAGGCTGCCACAGGGGAGCTGGCAGGAAGGACAGGCACTTCTATCCTCTGCCTTCTCCCTCCTCACTGCCAAAACCCAGGCTCGCACATCTGGCCAGCTCCCACCCACCTGGGCAGGTCTCGCTGTTTGAGGGCAGGGTGTAAAACCCTGGGCCAGCTCCAAGCAGAGAGCATCAGCCAGCCCCAACACGGGGGCAGCTCAGCCAAAAAATGGGCTCTAAATATAACAAGAACACTGGAGGTGGAAAGCAAACAGCGCCTGTTAAGGTGCGCTGTGCCTCGGAAGGGTACGTGGGAGAGGTGGCAGCACAGCTGCAGACTGCCCTGACCTGCTGAATGTCCTGCAGATCAGGAAGAAAACTCTGCCAGCACAGCCAAAAGGATATTTTTGGCACAAAAAAAGGATGTTTTGGCAAAGCTCAGCACTTCTGATGCTGCTGGAGCTATTGGGTACCTGCTGGCCACCTGAGTAAAGGGAGGGGTGCCCCATTTTCCTGGAGCTTCCACAGCTCCTCCAGGACATTTCCCTTACAGAGGTTGTGCACCCCAGAGTCCTCCTCCATCCCAAATTCCCTCCCAGAGCTGCTGGAGACCTGTTTGACTCAGAGGTTTCCGTGATGCCTGCTGGTTTTACTTCCCACATCCTGCCCCATTTCAAGGTGACTCAGACAGTGATGCTTGAGTCATGTTTGAAGATGTTGAACCCAAGGGATGACGCTGAGATGGCCCAAAATTACAGGTGGATTTTCCAGCCCTCCCTCATGAGTATTTCCACCTCCTCCCCTTTCTCTCTCCTTTTTGTTGCTTTTGAAGGCTTGTGGCTGCAGACAACTGAGAAGAGGATGTTGTGCAGGGACATAACAGGGGGTATTCCTGGGAGAAGTGTCAGAGGGGGAAGTGGCAGTGCCAACAGACTGGAACTCCTCCCTGGGCAGGTGCAGGTCATTGATATTTGGCTGGGTGAAGCAGCCATGAGGTGTTCCAGCCTGTGAGGAGGCAAGGGAAAGCCTCTCACTCCCATACACCTGGAGCTTTTTACTCCACAGTGACTCTTCAGCCTCCGTTCACTTCCAAACGATGTCATTAGAGATGCTTCCAAATAAGCAACTAATAAAGGAGCAAGCAGGAGGAGTGACAAAAACTTGGATGTGAAAGAGGTACTCAGATTTTTGAAAATGAGGAACAGAAATAATCAGAGTTTCTGACCAGTGGCACCTGGCCAGCACACACGACCAGCCACCACCAGCATGGCCAGTCAGCTGGTACCACTGAAGTTTGTGCTATCACAACAGCCCAGTCTCACCACAGCAGAAGCAGCCTGGGGCTGTGGAGATCTTGAGCACTGAGGATCCAAATCCACCAGAAACCAAGATTTGCAGGCAATTTGACTCCCAGCACTGACCTGCATCCTCAAGGTCGTGCTTTGCTTTGATAGTTTGGT
Organism: Aleadryas rufinucha; assembly: GCA_013397815.1. Classification (NCBI taxonomy): domain Eukaryota; kingdom Metazoa; phylum Chordata; class Aves; order Passeriformes; genus Aleadryas; species Aleadryas rufinucha. The sequence continues at coordinate 7,604 of VZTH01006738.1, read as the reverse complement.
GAGTTGGAGGTCTGGTACCACCACAGGGACACCTGAGGGTCAAACAGAGACAACCAAACCACACTTGGCTTGGGGAGAGGTTTCCTCCTCCTGCAGCAATGGGAACTTAGAGGAATCACAGAATAAGCTGAGCTGGAAGGGACCCACAAGGATCATGCAGTCCAACTCCTGGCCCTGCACAGCACCATCCCCACGAATCCCACCCTGTGCCTGAGAGCAATGTTCAAATGCTCCTGGAGCTCTGGCAGGCTGGTGCTTCTCTGGGGAGCCTGTTCAGTGCCTGACCACCCTCTGGGGGAAGAACCTGTCGCTAATATCCAGCCTGGACCTCCCCTGACGCAACTCCAGGCTGTTCCCTGAGTCCTGTAACAGGTCACCAGAGAGAAGAGATCAGTGCCTGCTCCTCCTCTTCCCCCATGAGGAAATTGTAGACTGCAATGAGTTCTCCCCTCAGTTTTCTCTTCTCAAGGCTGGACAGACCAAGTGCCCTCAGCTGAGGTGAACCCCACAGGTCTCTGCCCACCAGCAGCCAGCTGGATGCTGCCAGACCCCATCAGCAGGAACCAGGACCAAAGGCTGGAGAAGGAGTGTCCTCTCCAGGTGATCCACACACACCTGCCCTAAATCCATGTTGGTGGGGGTGCAGGACATGACACACACTGAAACCACCATCGCTTTGCAAATCCATCCTTCCCTCCACCCTGCCAAACCCAAACTCTGAGCTGATCCCCCAGCGCCAGCTACCCCAGAGAGAGTCCAGAGCGAAGGAGGCAAATGAACAGCAGATACCCAAACACCCGAAATGTAAAAGGTTAAAAGCAGCACAGACTGCGAAAACAAAGGCTTGGACTTCAAAACAACCTGAACACACCATTTCAGGGAAATTTCTGGAAGTGTTTGTTACCGCCAGTGCCGCGAAAGCGATGGATTTAAGGAACTTGTACGTGCTGGAAACAGGCTCTGTTTGCTGGCCGTGAGTCACCCGCTCCGAGCGGGCACGGCCAGCAAACAAACCCCCGGAGCACCACACAAACACTGATAACACTTGCACCAGGCAACAGCCACAGGACCTTTCAGCAGCTGAACTAATCTATTCCCACTGTTATGCCGCGTTACTTCAGGCACAAAGTGGGGAATTATTTTTTTTTTTTTTCCCCTTTCCCTGGTAATTAACATTTGTTCGCGCACAAAATGCAGAGGCGGGTGCCAAGCGGACATACCTAGATAGAGCCTAATATTAGATTTCACAAAAGCATTCATCCTGTCTAAACAAACATCCTCCGTGGAGTGTTAACCTCAAAATCTTTGCCCAGACAGATGTTCCCACCGCGGGCACGGCTCGGCATCGTTTCCTGGGACGAAGCGAAGCCTCCGCATCCATGACCATCCCCAAATAACCCAGGCATCCACAGGAAAACACGCTGTTATTTTAGGAAGCTCTGCAGAAAGCTTCCTTTCGAATTTAAAACCGGATCAGTCACTGTTTGTCTCTAGCAGAGGCTTCGTTTAAGGTCTCTTCAAGTTACTCACTTTTTGTCACAGCCAGAGACAGCGTCCTGCTTTTAACAGCTGAGGAAATTCGCTGGCAAATGATGCAGGGTGTTGATTAACCAATGTATGGTTCAGGTCTGGTCTAACAGGCAGGAGGCTGAAATGGGAAAGCAAGTTTTTTAACAATTTGTTATACACAGTAGCAAGAAAAACAGGAAGTAGGTGTTTATTAGCAGTTTCCAAATATACCAGCCAAAATAAAACTCCCCATGCAGTCTGAGGTATTCAAAATACAGCGACGACCAGAATTCCTCAGATTATAAGAGGGTAATTAATCACAAACAGTGTTCACAGACCAGTGATTTGGAAACTTCCTTTTTATTGAAGATCTGGATCAAGAGCAAACTTCAAAGCAAAACTAATTGATCTGAGATTCATTGCGTCTGGGCGATAAAGCAAAAAAATAAAATATCATTCTGACGCAGCCAGGTCCGTGGTTTACATTCATCCTGCCCTGACAGCCCGTAAAGCACATTAAAAAGCCATTTCTCACTGAATGCTATAGCCCTGACCTATTGCTACATAAAAGCTATTCATACACGGGAGACTGTTGCTTCCTCACAATCAGCGCATTGCACCCAAAGCCAGCCGTGTTATTCCAGCCTTGTTCCTCAGGAATGTGAGCATATCTTGGAGACTGATTCATAAAAGGAAGAGAGCAGCCCACTTCTGGGCCAGGCTCACATGCTTTACTCAGAAGTGAAATTTTCTGAATTTTGCTTGGCTCCAGCACCTCTTAACTCTGCTGGAGCCAGGAGAGCAACTTGAAATGAGCAGCTCTGGCCTCCTTTTTCTAAAAATTGCCAGAAAATAGTGGGGTTCACCAGTTTTTCTCCATCAGGGTTGTATGCACATCCCAGCCAGGAGACTGCCATTCACCAGCAGCCAGAATTCATTGAAATATTTGTGATTCAAGCTGTATAATTTGTCACCTAAGTCATCTGGCTTTTTTCCTTGTCCTCCACTAGAGGATTCAACAGGCCCCAGTGATATCTCCACGAACACAGCCCCACTCTAAATCCATGTGCCATAAGACAAAAAAATATAAAACCAGTAAACTTTCAAAGGTATTTTCTCCACATCTGCTCTCCTGGCATGTGCCATAGATGCTCCCAGTCCCACATGGGATAGTGTCATCTGATTTCACAGGTGGCTGAGGCAGAGCCATGGGGCAAGGGAAGCAGCTGGATTTTTACAGGGTTAGTTTTCAAGTCAGGCTGGAGTGGCATGGATGGATACAGAGTTTAGAAGGGGAGAGTTGGTTTCTTTTTTGACTGTAATAAATTCCCAGGCTGAAAGCACTCACACCAAGCAGAGATTTTCAATCACAGAATGGTTTAGGTTGGAAGGAATCTTAGAGACCAGTTCTACCCCCTGCCATGGGCAGGGACACCTTCCACT
>VZTH01006737.1:0-15786 GCA_013397815.1 Aleadryas rufinucha | reverse complement strand
TTATCATTATTATTATTATTAATAGTTGATTCTGGCAACAGATCAATTCAATCCCTGCTGCAGAAAAAGCTGGATAATCTGGATATAGTTTCCTTTTATTGGAATTCTGTCTGTGTGGAGTTCTCCATGCTCTCAGCTTGCACCTGGGATTTCCAGCAGCAACTGGAGCACGAGACACAAAACCCAGCGTGCAGTGGTAGAAATCAGCCTTGTAGCAAATTCTGTGTCAAAGCCCACGGGTGGGGAAGGAGAGAGGGTTTGAAGTGATTTTTAATTAAGCTGCTCCAACAGAGTCTTGGGTAACCCAGTGCAAGGTGAAATTCCGGCAGAGTTTGGTCCGGGGAGTGGAATTGCCACAACTCTTGGATGAGAAAAGATCTCACGGCGCCTCCTTGGCGAGCCACGGCGCAGTGTAAGGTCCCCATTCCCATGTCTGCCCATCCTCTATCCCACAGGAAGCTTTGGGGATGGATGTGAAGAGGAGCATCCCGAGCTACCTGTACTGGCTCTTCTGCCAGTTCGAGCTGATCACCTGCAGCTACCTGATGGAGCCCTGGGAGAAGGTGCTCTTCTACTCCTTCAACCTGGCCATGGCCGGGCTGCTGCTCTACACCGCCTACGTCTGCCTGGCTTTCCACCTCAGCTCGGCCTTCCAGCTCCTCTGCAGCTTCCTGGGAAACCCTCGGGAAAATGCTCTTTCTGTGGTGAAGTAACACCATCGCCCTCACTTTGGGGTCAAAGAAGCGTTGTCCTGAACGTCCCGTTTTTGTCCAGGAGCAGGAACAAACTCTGCTCTATTCTCTCTTTGTGCTCTGCTCTGACAGCAAATTATTGTGCCAAAACAGCTCCAATCAGTCCCTGGTTTTACTGTTTGCTTCTGCAAGGGCTTTCAATTTTAATGATCCACTGGAATTACAGAGCTGGGATTGGGACAGGAATAATCCCCCTAAAGATTCTGTTATTCCAAGGGACAGGAACAACCCCCCTGAAGATTTCGTTATACCAGGAGAAAGAACAACCCCCTTGAAGGTTTTGTTATTCCAAGGGACAGGAACAACCCCCCTGAAAATTCTGATTCTTCCAGGGGAAAGGAACAACCCCCCTGAAGGTTTTGTTATTCCAGGGGACAGGAACAACCTCTCTGAAGATTCTGTTATTCCAGGGGGAAAGAACAACCCCCCTAAAGATTCTGTTATTCCAAGGGACAGGAACAACCCCCCTGAAGATTTTGTTATTCCAGGGGACAGGAACAACCTCTCTGAAGATTCTGTTATTCCAGGAGATAAAACACCCCCCCTGAAGATTCTGACTCTTCCAGGGGACAGGAACAACCCCCCCTGAAGGTTTTCTTATTCCAGGGAAAGTTGCTTGGACATGGAAAGTTTTCACCTGGAGAAATGACACGGCAACCAAGAACGGTGTGAATTTGTTCTTGCCTGCCAGAAGAGATGTGCACACAAAAATCCTGGACGAGTGGGAGCTGCTTCCCTGAGCTTGCTGTGGTTTTTATGGAATGATTTCAGTATTTATTCAGTCTCCTCGATTGTTTTATACAATGAATTGCTTGACTGCTTCGTTACCATGATGCAAATAATGCCTTTGATTCATTAAAAACGTGAGGATTTGCTGCTGTGAAAATTTACGAGGAAATTCTCGGATTCTTGGGCTTTACAAAAACAGATCATTTTTGGTTTACTTTTAGAAGATGAGTAAATCACGTGCATCATATAGGGAACATGAAACTCCAGATTCACTTGTGGTAGGGTTTCAGCTGAAAATAAACCCCCTAAAAATTAAATAAACACAAAGTGTCCTTTTTTCCCTAACCCTTTATTCCCTACTTTTCACCTTTCACACTCTCCCTGTTGAGCAATGTCTGAAACACGAACCCCTGAGCCTGTAAATAACGTGCTGGCTTTGGCTGCGGCTGCTTTTGTTCCAAATTCCACGTCTTTTTAGCCTTAAAACCGCAAGATTCCTGAGCTGCCAGCTTCCTGCAGTGGAGAGGAGCTGCACTGGGATGAGCTTGGGAATGAGGATCGGGGTTGGGAATCCTCAGGAGCAGAAGGGAGTAGAGCAGGGCACACAGGGTGACACAAATCCACGTTTCCCCACCCACACCGAGGGGAGTTTTGGGACTTTTTCCAAGCTCCTGGAATGCCCTCCCCTTCCAGAGGATGGGATGTTGGAGGTGGCAATCCAGTGATTTAGGGAATGAGGCTTGGTCACAGGAGGCGACAGAACAAAGTGAAGACATTCATTATGTCATTTGTCACCTCAGCACGAGATTCAGCTGCTTTCCCAGTTTATAATTAGGGGAAATCAGGAAGGAGATGGAAATAATTTCCCTGGGAAAACGAGGGCAGCTGTGCTCAAACTCACAAGTGTTTTAACAGTGCCAAAGTATCTCTAAGTTTGTACAAAAAATCAATTTAATACTTTCAGATTTGAATCCAATTGGATGCTTTATTAAAGCAATATAATGGTTGAAGTAGTAGTCAGTGTAGATCTGCTTTCTTGCTTGGTCTGTATATTATATTTACTGATATTTATCAATATAATTTGTATTTTCTGATGTTGAGGAACAGAAGAGGGAACACCCAATATTTTAATTAAGTCACTCATTAGAGTATTTAAGGAGGAAGTGATTTTTTTCCAGTCTGTCAGTCTCCAATGCAGAGAAACACAGGCAGTGCTTTGCATTACAGGTGCAAAATATCTATTTCTCAAGATGTAAATATCTATTTCTCAAGATGTAAATATCTATTTCTCAAGATGTAAACATCTATTTCCCAAGATGTGCCTGGGAGTGAGCCCAGGGCAGGAGCAGGTCACTCTCAGTTCCAGCAGAGGACTCCCCACGGACATCCCGAGCATTTATGGACATCCAGGAATCCCACACCAGGCTGGAGGAGCAGGAACTTCACCCTGTTTGTGTTTCTTGCTGCCTTTCCCACGTGGTGTTTGTGGTTGTCTCCAGTGCCTGGTGCCTCTTTTGGGGTGGGACTGTGCCTGTGGAGCTGCTCTGCTCCCATCTCCAGATCCCATCTGGGCTGGGGGAACGGGACAGAGCCAGGAAAGCACCAAAATCCAGCAGAGGAAACAAGGGGCCAAGTGGCAGCTGGACCTCCCCACAGCTCCTGGTTCATTTCCCTCCTCACAGCCTCTTCCCTGCCTGTCCCAAGACTCGGGGATTTAAAGGATTACATCCAAATTCCAGTTGCCATTTGAGTTTCCAGCACTGTCTGCCTGGGCAGGTTCCTGCTGGAAGCACCAGCAGCCCGAGGGGCTCCGGATTTGTCAGGTCAGGCTTGTGCAGGCTCAGCTGGGAATGGGATCAGGATCAAGCTGGAGCTGTGCTAGGGGAGGTTTAAGTTGGATATCAGGGAAAGGTTCTTCCCCCAGAAGGTGCTGGGCACTGCCCAGGCTCCCCAGGGAATGGGCACGTTCCCAAAGCTGCCAGAGCTCCAGGAGCGTTGGGACACCGCTCCCAGGGGTGCCCAGGGTGGGATTGTTGGGCTGGAACAGGCTGTTTCCACATCTCTCCACATTTTTTTCCATCAGCAAAGTTTGTCCCAGCTCCACAACCTGCAGAGTGGCCACAACACTTTGGGTTTTCTCACCTGATGCTAAATGTTCCAAACCTAAAGTAATGAGTGCAAGGCTGAAGCAGGAAGTGTTTCCAGAGGAACAGGACATGGGATATTCCCTGTACACCCTTCTCTGAGGACACCAAGGTCAGCTGTGTCTGTCCAGGGGAAGTTCCTGTCCTGTGCTGCTAAAAAAGGAATGCAAGGACGACACTCAGCACTGTTCAGATCCCTGACATTTGAAAAGGAAACATTTAAATTGCACAACTTAACCCACGCTGCTTCAGCGAGAGTGGAGGCTAAAGAACAAAATAAGAAGCAGCTGCTAAAATCAAACTGCTCGTGCTGCTTCCCAGGAACCCTTTGATGCCAGGACACATCCTGGTGGGCTCCCAGCACCCTCTTTAGGATTATTATTGCAGGACTTCCACACCTTATCTCCCATTCATCTGTGTTTTATCCATCCCACGAGTTTACACTTCCCAAAGGCACTAAAGATGGTTCTGTTCATGTGGAGTTTTACCCCCTCTGCTGCTGATCACTTTAGGAGTTTTTAGAAGCTTAAGAGAAGTTCTTACTCCTTGTTGTCACTGCCATTGTTCTGCACCACAACGTCTGCACTTGGCTTTATTTACAGCCACGTGTAATTGCAGTTCTTATCTCTGCTGTTCATTACCTGGCCTGAAAATCCTGCCTGTGAAACGAACCTGTCAGCACTTCCCGGCCTCTGCATCCCACAGGACATTCCCACCTCGCAGAGATGTGGTTGGAGCAGGGCTGAGTTTCCAGCAGATCTGTTTGCTGCCCCAGAGCTCACCTTAAATTGCTCCCGTCCCGCTTGGCTGAGAGTTTCTGCTTCGCTTTCCTGCTCAGCTGAAACTGCTTCATGCAACAGTTGAGTTCCAGTCTCCCTGGGACAGCAAATTCCTTCTTCCTCTCCTGCTGACATTTCCAGTATGGAGTGTGGATATTATATAAAATAGGATATATTTAGATCTTTTTCCCGGTATTTTTTACAGGGATAAAGGTGAGGATTTGGAAGGTGAATGTTTCCTGAGGGGCCAAGGCTCTGCCTCATCTTTTCCACCTCTTCCTCCTGCCAGAGCTCTCCTTTTGGGTTTGGCAGGCTGGGGGTGCTGGAGCACTGAATGGATGTTTGATTTCTGCCCCTGCTCCAATCCCTTTGGAATGACCACATAAAAACCCCACAGGAGAGGTGGGATCCACCTCAGGGAGCAGCTGGAGCATCCAGCTAAAGCAGAACCATGCTGGCTTTGGGTGTAAAGTGCAGGCAGTTGTTTCAAAATTATTTAAAAAAATATATATTCTAAATCTACATTAAAAGAATTTCGTTCTGAGATGAAATAATCTGGGATCCTGGCAGAGTCCAGGGATTTTCCTGGAGCAAAGGAGGCTCAGGGGGGACCTTGTGGCTCTGCACAACTCCCTGACAGGAGGGGGCAGCCGGGGGGGGTCGGGCTGTGCTCCCAGGGAACAGGGACAGGAGGAGAGGGAACGGCCTCAGGCTGGGCCAGGGGAGGCTCAGGGTGGACATCAGCAGGAATTTCCCCATGGAAAGGGTGCTCAGGGCTTGGACCTGCCCAGGGAGGTTTGGAGTGCCCATCCCTGGAGGTGGCCAAGGAATTCCTGGAGGTGGCACTCAGAGCTCTGGGCTGGGGACAAGGTAGGGATGGGGCACAGCTTGGACTGGATGATCCTGGAGGGCTTTTCCAGCCTCAGGGATTCTGGAATTATTACACATCATGGAGGTTTCTTGCCACACCCCACCTGTCAGGGACACCTGTTAAGCTTTATGTCCATATTTGCTGTGGCAAAGTCAAATCCAACCTGGAGAAAACCTGGAGCAGCTGTGAACCCCCACATTTCACAAAGCCTTTCAACTCAGGCTGACCTTGTTGGAGAGTAGGAAAGGCAGGATTCCAGCCTGTAAAAACTCTGGATTCTCTTCACTGAGATCATCCACCTTTTAAGGAAAAGTCTAAGCCAAGCCCAGGACTCCAAAGGACTCCAAGGGTTTTCTCTTCTCCTGCATTCCTGCTGGATTAAGTCTGCCAAGCTCTCATCCCTTTCCATGAATCCATTGCAGCAGTTATGGGTTCAGGATTGCAGCCTTTCCTTCTCAGCCCTGCCCTACAAAGAGGCAGGAATTGAGGAAGAGCTCCAAGGTGTGAATCACCATCCCTAGAGCACAAAGTCTCAGCAGGGTGTGCAGACAACACCAAATAAATATTTCACAGCTTCAGGACTTTCCTTCCATCTCACAGAACTCACTGAGCACAGATGAGTTTAAAACTGGCTTTCAAGGCTTTTCAGTCCTTGTTGGGGATTTGTGTCATCCAAAATGGTTTCACTTCACAAAGCTGAATGTTTAAATTGCCCCAAATCCCTTCAGTTTCTTGCTTTACCATCAGGCTTTAGTTTTGTCATGGAACTGAAAAACCCTGGCAAGTTTTAAACTTCATTTCCTCTTTCTGACACGGCTTAACCACGCTCCCATCCTGGATTTAGGAGGAAATACAGATTCTGACAGCAACAAGATTCTTTGTTCCATGACTATGTCCTGGAATGAGCTGCAGCAAACATTCCCAAATCCCTCTGGAGCCTCACTCCTTTCACCTGCTCTGGGGAGTGCAGCTGAAATAAAGGGCCTAGAGTGGAGAGAAATCTCCTGCAGAAGGAGCAGTTTGCTGGCATTAAATCCTTCAACACCAAGTTCAAAGCAGTTTTTGTCTTATTTTTCTTTAGCTTGGTGTTAATTTAAGTTTAAATATTAAGAACTGCATGGGCATAGAGAGCTTTTCCCGAGTTTTTGGCCACCTTTTCCTTGGAGCAGCTCTTGGGGCCGTGCAGGAACAGTGACATCAGGTGGACTCTCACGTTCAGCACAGGCACATCCCGATTTTTCCATGGACACTCCTGCAGGAGAACGGGGAGGAGATGGGATTGTATCCATCTCTGTCAATCCCTGATGGGAGACAGGATGGAAATGGAACCAGGCTCTTCCCAGTGGCATCCAGTGAAATGATGCCAAATCCCAAAAACCCAAAAGAAGAAACCTGTACCCCTGTCTAACCTTTTATGGGAAAATTCCTGACACAACATTCCCCTGGAATTCCCTATCTTTAAGCTACTTCCAAGAGTAGGAGACTGAAGTAGCACTGATTTTGTTGGAAGTCCCCACCAGAGCAGTGTCTCAACAATTCCTCACCTTGGAAGCTCCCCAAATTGGCCCAGGAGCTGTCCCTGGAGTGCAGCCAAGGTCAGGCACCCAGCCTGAGGTTAAAAGTGTTTTCCTAGAAATAATTTCACCTCAGCAATTTTCATCTGACCCCAAATTGGGGCCCCTGTAGTTACATCAGGCCATCCACTCACAGATTTTTAAAGCAGTGAAAGGTGAAATCATCACCTAAAGCTTTTCATCATCAACACACAAGACTTTGATCCAGAAAAGAAATTAAAAAATGAGTGTTTGCACGCCCCAACTCCCCTTTTCTGTGTATTTTCCCCCTCAGTTATTCAGCTTTTGTGCTGTGAGGTCTGACTTATCCAACACATTTTCTTTCCCCATTTTCTCTGAGCAAAACTCAATTCCAAAGCTCTGCACAGCTTCTCCCATGACTTTTCCAACTCAAAATTCACCAAGATCTGGGTGGAAATGCATCATTGAGCAGTTCTGACTTGAAATCCTGAATAATTTCTGTTGTAGAAAAGGATCTTTTTGTGGTTCAACTCAAGAGATTTTCAGGAAGAGCTGCAGGGCAAGGGGCAGCTTTTATCCACGAGCATTAATGCCTTTTATTAAATCACTTATCCAGTGCCAGTGAGAATATTGGCAAATATTTAATTTGCTGGACACTCCCTAAACCTCTTTGAGCTCCCAGAGGGGCACTGGGAACTTGAGAACCTACAAAGAGACCCAGTTTGATTTCTGGGGAGCTGCTCCAGCCAAACAAATCCCATAGAACCAAGCAACCCTTGGATCCATGGCTTCTTTGCCCAGCAGCACAAGATCTTCCCAGAAAAATTCCTGCTGAGAAATCCATGAAAGCTTTTCCAGGCTGGCAGCGGAGCATGGAAAGGGGGAAAGGAAGAGGGAGCTCTCCAGGGACAAACAGGATGAGACAACACAGAAAATATCCAACATTCCTGGGAGACTCCATGAAGGAAAACAGGGAGGAGGAAAAGGATTGATCAAAACAGCACAGTTTAAACTCGGCTTTTATTACTCCCCCTTAACCTGCCACCAGCAGGGAGTTTGTTATTCTGTCCTCTTTGGGCTTGCAGAGTGAAATCTGATTTTAAAGTGACCTAAAAAATGAGGAATCAAAATATCTGTAGAGGTTTTTAATCGTTTATAGCTGATTTATTCATTAATTACTGAGCATGTTGCTTTTAATCCACTGATACAGGCAGGGGGTATAGTACAATATTCATCACACTCCACTGCATTTTCCAATCTTTCTCATCAAGGGCTTTCCAGGGGAGTTTTTTGTGTATAAGGGAACAGAAATTACAGTGCTGAGCTTCCCCAAAATACTGATATATGGGATAATCCACCAATGTCATAAAAGGCTTCAAACCACTGAGCCAAAAAAATGGGGAAAACCTTCCCCATGTAAGAAATTAAAGCTGTAACAGTAGGTAGGGACTCTACCTAAAAATCCAGCAAACTGGAATAAAATTTTTCCCTCTGGACATCTTTCCTTATTTTCTCCACTGCAGAAATTGCCTGGAAAGATCCCTCAGGGATGGGAGGAACTTGTGGAATGTCTATTGCAATGTTTCCACCAGAAACTGAACTTTCATTGCTGATTCTCTGCAATATTATCCATAAAACATGAATTCCAGGTGATTATTTTGGGGTGCAGTGGGAGTTGTGTCACTTTTCCTGGCCTTGTGATGGTTAATGATGCTCTGGGGAGTTTTTCCTCCCCAAGGGAATATTTTTGCACTCGAGGCTCTGTCCTTACTCTGTCAGCATTTCTGCTCCCTCCCCTCCAGTGGCGTCCTGAGAAATGTGGAGATCCTCCAGCATTTCAGCCAGGCTGATCCGTGGAGCTCCATCATCATCTGTGTCGCTCTCCACTGGAATATCTGCATCTAAAAACACACAGGAAAAACCAGCTGAGCACAGAAAACAACCCCCAAAGCACCTGAGCAACCCCAAAGGAAAATGGGGAAAAAATAAAAATCAAACCAACAACCTCAAAACAACCAATAAACCACAAAACCAACCCACAAAAAATTCCTCCTAAAAACCCAACAGTCCCCTCATGGAAAAAAAAAAAGAATTCTGTATCAAATCCTTCACCCAGGAGAGATTTTGGGTGCAGGAGGGAAGTTCTTTTTCAGGGTAAAGGCAAGGAAACAAAACCCATCAGGTGAAACACACCTGTGAAATACTTCACAGCGTTTCTCCAGGTGTGGGGAGTTTGGAGAATGCAAACAGAGAATCTCAGTGAAAATATTTTCCCTCACACACGATTTGAACATGGTTTAGTTGCACCCAATGAAGCAGTGAAAAAGGGCCTTACTCCTGTAAATGTTGACATTCTTCCTGATGGTCTCATCCTCTTCCAGATCTTCCAGGAAGTCCTGGTATTGTCTGTAAAAGATGTGGGGTGTATTTACTCACTTTTCCTTTGGATTTATGGAAATTTATGTAACAAAGTAAAAGCAAAACCCCATCAGACCCGAGAGCATTCCCAGCTCATTCTTGCTGCTGTTTTATCCTCACCTATTAATTCCCAACTCATTTATCTCGAATTTTCTCCTTTTTTGCACTCAGTTGGAGGTTATTTAGAAGCTGCTGCTGCTGGAGCAGCTTTGTCACTGAACAAACCCCTGATAAGGAGAGCAGATACTGAACCTTTCATCATCTGTGTCCGTGGCCTCCCTGTCCCTTTCCAGCTCCTTCAGCTTCCAGTTCCTGCGGCGCTGCCGCTTGCTGCGGTTGTAGCTCTTCTTGATCAGCACCTGCAGGGAAAAGCAGCCCCTTTTTCCACCTCCCAAAATCCCAAATCAGCACCCAAATCCACACTTGGGCATCTCAGATCAGCTGGACTGGCACTCAGCAGTGTTGTACTGAATTTAAAGGGAATTTGTCGTGTTTCCAAACACTTGGGAAGTGTTGCTGAAGAGTTACACAACACCGGAGTTATGAAACAGTTTTTAACCACCCAGGGATCGGTGATTGGAGCAAAACCAACAAAAAATGTGTTATTTAACCATGGTAATTGGAAAACAACCCCAACAATAAATGTGTTATTTAACCATCACTCAAATATTTAAGCAAATAATCCTTAAAAGTTGTATGAGCCTCAATTTTCACTGTTGATACCCTCTCTTCCTTCAAGCACTGTTCATTCTAAAATCATATTCCCTCCTAGCCCTGGGTAATGGAGAGAACTCTGTACACAGAAAGGGATTTTCTTACCACATCAGGAATATGTTGGGGGTTCATCTTGTTGGCAAATTCATCATTTAAGTTGCAGTTGGCCAAGTCAAACCTAAAATAAAACCAGGGTTTTTATCCTGCTTGATAAAAAGCTCTGACCTCAGTGAATCATGTTGATATTAAAGGGCAGCACAGTGCAAGGTGCAGCTCCTAAGGAAGAGAAATATTTCCAGATGAAGGAAAACAAATAAAAATCCATATTAATGTGCAGCTTTCATAAATCTGAGCAGCTGCTGCTCCCAAATCCTGTTCTGTTGGCACTTCCCAACATCTGGAATCCAAACTGCAACATCCATTGAGGTTCTGCTGGGCTCACAGCAGCTCCAGAAACATTCATATTTAAGCATCACCAAATTTCCCTAATCCTACAAAAAATTCACATTTGTTTTCACTGTGTATGATATTCATTAGCAAACAAATAATTAATTGGCATTTTAAAAATCCTTCCCATCTATTTGTGCCTAAATTGTGATTCCAAGCTGCACTCTGAAGGCAATGCCTCTCTTATTTCTACCAATTTTAACAGGAAAACTGCTAGAAAAGAGATTTCCTGGGTTAGGACCAGAGTGATTCCATCCCTTTTGCTGCTTTCAGTTTGAAATCAGAACAGTTCAACACTTTGTTGATAACACATGAATTCAGTCATTAAATAATCATTTAATAGAAGTTTCAGAAAAGAAGAACAGACCCCAGGACCAGGTCCCCAGGATTCAGGATGTGCCCCAGGTGAGTACAGCAGAAGTACTGGTGATCCGTGTCCAGCTCCGAGGTTTTCCTGACCCAGGCTTCAGCCAGAGTGTGCTTTGGGAATGGAAAACAAAACATTCCTTAACCAAACCCAGCTTAACCCCAACAATCTGCACTGATTTAAACTCCACTTGTCGTTAAACTTGTGTTTCTACATCAAACATCCAATGTATTCCCTGCTACTCCTCATTTCTCATTAAAAAGAGTAAGGAAATGGACATGGCAGCTCCCAGGAATTCCCAAAGGCTGTTTCTATAACCAGACAAATATTTTAGCTTTTAACTGAAAAGATTCATTAATTCTGATTAAAAAGAAATGCTTCTATACTTCAACAAACCCAATTCAGTTATTAGAGCTGCAAAGTTAACATAAAATATTTCAATAACCAGTAACAAGCAGAGCTGAAACCCTTCAAGAAGAATTTCTGCAAGTGGAATTCACACCCTGCCTGTACCATTTCCAAACCAAATGGTCCACAGGGTCCCAAGAAAAGCTTTTGCCAGTGGCAAGATCCAGAACAGCCCAGTCTGACTGCGCCAGGCAGATCCAGACTGTGAATTCAGCTGAGCAGAAGGCCCAAAACACGAATTAAATAGAGAAATTCTCACCTTGTTTGATCGAGCCCCTGCCCCAGCACCTTTTTTCTTCTCGTGGACCCTGTTGATATCCATGATGATGAATTCCTCCAGCTGCTTGGGGTGGAAGAGGCTGTTGAAGGGGTGACGCCAGTAGGTGTTTCCATCGATTTCAGCAACTGGAAAATGATCAGGGAGAGAATTCCTTGTGAAAAAAGAACCATTGACCAAAATTCAGGCAACTGCCAGACACATTTTGTTCATCACTGTAACACAGTTTTTTAGGACGTGACCCACAAGAGCAGCAGATCTGTGACAGCCAAATCACTTCTCCTGTGGCTGAAGCACAGACCTCTTTATTCAAAGGAATTATTCCCTGGACCCATCCCTTTTAGAGGGATTCTGCTGGCTGAGCTCACCAGCACACACCGAGCAAAGCACAGAACTTCTGGTATTGAAGTGGCTAAACTTTAATCCAGAGAAAAGCAGCTGCCATCTAATTGCAGAGGAATAAACCTGACACAGGTAAATGCTCAGAACATCCAGGAACTCAACACTGAGCCTGCACATTTTGCCCAGGATCCTATGGAAATCAAGCTTGGAGAATTATGTCTTAGTTCCCTATTAAACTTCTACTGTAGAGATAAATTTAACAATGTTAAGGTCCAGAAATCCAGGATTGTGTGGAAACAAACACACAATAATTGTGCCAGCAGAACGATCAGGTGCTGAGGAAAGCCCCAAACTTACTCTGCAGAGTTCTGGGGTCGATGAGGTGGATGGTGCTGGTCACTCTGATGCACACACAGATCTGGCTCATGTTCCCCAGGCTCTGTGCCAGCTTTGGTGACAGACACACAACATTGTCCTGCAAACCAACAGAAATAATTTACATCCCTATTTCCTTCATTTGTAACCAAGTCTTTAGAAAAGACTGAAATAAAATTTTAAACTTTGTATTTTTATTTTTCCAGCCAATATCCCCCAGTAATGTCTGAATTTCCCACACAGAGCCCTCCCCACTCCCCAGACCCCACAACCTGGCCTCCATCTCCCAATCCCAACTCTTCCCACAACACCCTGAAGATGGAGCCCAGGGAAGTTACCTTGCATATGGGAACGATTTCCACAGAGAAAGTGCTTTTGTAGTTGTAGACATTGCTGTGAATATCGTGGGAGATCAAACGTTGGGATGACTTGGATCTGTAAAACATGAAAATGGAGTTTTCAGGAAAGAAGAGGGACATCACCTGAAGCAGGACATCCTTGGAACAAAGTGTGTGTGTTAAAAATGCAAATATTAAGGAAACAGAGGTGAATTTTACCGTGGCTAAGTGGGAAACATGGGACTTTTGTAGAAGGGATTTTGTCTGTTTTGACTAAAATGCAGGTTCCTTACATTTTCACTTACAAAATTAGGTAAAAATGAAGGATTTAAGACATTTCCCCAAAGCTTCTGAGTACTCAAGGCAATAAACAGGAGTGCTGTACCTGGATGGAACTGTACACTGAAGGAAGTCCACCATCTTCTGGGCATGTTGCTTGGAAGAGTAATAAAAATCCAGGCCATCTGAAAAGAAAGGAAACAAATCCATTTCCAGCATTGTGGGTTTTTATCAAATAAAATTCATAAGCTTTTCTCTATACAGCTCTCAGCACACACACATGAAAACATCCACCATAAACCCAGGTTTTTCTGCCTCCAGACCAACTAAGGCACCCACTCACCGTGGATTTCTTTGATCCTCAGTGTGTTCTGATGGAGCCTGTGCTTTAAAATCAGCTGCTCCAAATAGTAAAAAGTCTTCTTGTGCACAGTCTAAAACCAAATAAACAGAAAAGCATCAAGGTTATTTAAGAACCGAGTGCAAAGCAGGATCTCTGAAGAATAAACATTGATATGAAGAGGTCATCTAGAGAAGGAACACCCAAGTAAACAAAAAGATTGCAGAGTGCTCTAATTATATCAAATTATTTAGAGCTTCCATTTCTCATTTTTGTGTAACTGGTTGCTAGAGAGGTTTATTTCCTTTAAAGTAGACTTAAATGTTTGTCTCACTGTTTCCAAACTACCTTAAAATACAGGAGGGTATTTAGTTATCCACACAAGAGCCTCCTGCCAGCACCATTTTAAAGAATACTGGACAGAAGAAAGTTTTTGTAAACTGAGTAAGAAAAAATCCAGCGACCTTGAACACAAACATATCCCTGTGGCTAAGGGTGAGTAGGTTTTTGTCTGAGAAATCCAGAAAATCACCCAATCCTTTGCCTGCTTGTTCAAACAAAAATTCAGTCTGCCTCTACCTTCTGCCTGACTTGCACCACAGCTTTCCAGAAATCCTTGGCTTCAATCCTGTGACAGTCCTCACACATCTGAGACTGAACAACGTATTCCACCACAAACACCTGCTGCAGAACTGCCCCATTTATCACCTGCAAAACAAAAGTGTTCAGGCTTTCAGCTGTACTTAGGTCACAAATAACAGCAGAATTTTCCCAGCTTTACTGGGACAGACAATAACTTTCTTCATTCTGATGAATGGCACTTTAATGATGAAATTTAGGCAGAATGAAATCGAATAATAAGAAGAATAATAATTAAAAAATCCTATTGTTTGCCATGAAAGATTTTTAAAAGCCACAGGGAGAATGCTGTGCTCCAGTTACCTCTTTCTGAACAGTCAATTTGAGCTTGAGCCTCTTGGAATGTGGCTCTGTCCAAATGAATCCCGCATCAATGAGCCGGACCTGCCCGGGGGGAAGGACAAGAGACCAGTAAAACCCAGCTCTAACTCCACAAACACAAACTTATGGTTCAGTAAACAAGTGAAGAAGTGAATAATCTTAATTAAAAATATATGTATTAATATCCCAAATGCAATTAATAATGCTTAGTTACAACATGGAGGTTGATTGACATAAAGGTGATCAATCTCAGGTCTTCTCCCCCACTAATATTCTGAGCCTAAGGAATGCTTTATTCAACTAAAACATGTGAATTTGATTTAATCTATATACACATCTCTGCAACCCTTTTCCATATCATCATAAACCAGTGAGAACAAATATTGAATAAATAATTTCTAAAATGTGCAAAACCTCTAAAATTAAGGTATATTAAAAACACTTCAGCTTCCCTCAGTTCATTCTGCTCCGCTCCCATCTCCACAGTAACAATTGTGAACATGCTGTGAAATCCTGACAGGATCAGCTCCTCACCTTGCTCAGGGAAGCTTTGATTTTCTTCAGACACAAAGCCAGGAGCTCTCTGGATTCCAAGGCACACTGGATCCAGGTTCCTGGAGGCTGGAGATACCTGGGATACAGGGAGCATTTCACAGCACGTGGAAGCTGCTTGAGCACATTAAACCACTCCAAGGATGAGCAGCTATTTCCCAAGATTTCACTTTAATAACAGCAATGCAGCTACAACTTTTGGAATCATAGAAAATCATGGAAAAGTGTCTAAGATGACTGAGTTCATTGCCCCAGCACTGCCAAGGCCACCACTAAACCACTTCCCCAAATGCCACATCCACAGGGCTTTTAAATCCCTCCAGGGATGGGGACTCCACCACTGCCCTGGGCTGGATAACCCTTTCCAGAAAAAAATGATTTATAATTTTAATATAATAATTTATAATTTTAATTATAATAATATTCAACCTAAAGCTCCCCTGGCTGCCCTTTCCTGTCAGGGAGTTGTGCAGAGCCAGAAGATTCCCCCTGAGCCTCCTTTTCCCCAGGCTGAGCCCCTCCAGCTCCTCCTCACCAGACTTGTGCGCTTTTGCCTCCCTAAACCCTGACACTGACGCATTCCAAGCGCATTCCAAGGGCATTTTGCTGCCATCCCCAGCAATTTCGCGGCTCCTCACCTCTCGCACTGCTTGCAGAAGTGCACCGTGCCTTGCTTGGGGATGCCCTCGGTGATGTCCACCTGGGCCCGCAGGCAGCCCACGCACATGTTGGCCGGGTTGGGCGGGATGGGGACGCCGCACTGGCAGCACAGGCTGGGACACGGGGACAGAGGGAAGCACAGTCAATCACAGTCACAACCACAACCACAGCCACAACCACAGCTACCCCCGGGCACCCCCCGGCCCCCCGCTCACATGTGTCCCTGCGCCGGGGCCGCCGGAGCCGGCAGGTACTCCATGGCTGCGGAACACGCGGCGCTTTCCGGCCGCCGCAGGAAGGGGAGGAGACGGCGGGGCCGAGCTCGGTCCGGCCCGAGGGAGGGCGGAGCGAGGGGGACAAGGAGAGGCAGGCGGGAACCGTGAGGGGGTCATGGGGGAAACCGTGAGGGAACCCGGACAGGGCCGTGAGGGGCCATGGAGGGGCAGGGGAAAGCGTGAGGGGATCGTGGGGGAACTGTGAGGGAACGTGGAAAGGGATG
>VZTH01006736.1:0-48825 GCA_013397815.1 Aleadryas rufinucha | reverse complement strand
TGTTTTTTTCCCCTGTCCTTCCCGGTAACCGAGCAGCGGTTTCAGACGTTCTTTTCTCGAGGAGAAACCCCCCTTAGGCCATGGAAATGCAAAGGAGGGTTTGGTTGGGGTGGGGGAGTCGCAGGAGAGGCCGGGAGCTGTTGCGTTGGCTGCCTGAATTCCCCCCTCGCCCTCGCAGCGCTTTCCCTCTTTATTTACCCTCAACCTTTCCCTCTTTATTTATCCTCAACCTTTCCCTCTTTATTTATCCTCAACCTTCCCCTCTTCCTTTATCCCCGAGCGAGGTATGAACCCACGGCCACCCCCGTGGCTGGAGATGGGGAGCAGCCCTGGAAATGTGGGAATCGGGGCCTGGAGGTGGCCCGGGGGTCCCCGGGATGCACATCCCAATAACGGGAGTGAAGTTCTTTCTCTCCTAGGCCAGCCCAGCTGCTCCCAAATTCAGCAAATCCACCGTGCTGCTTTGGTTGGTTTTAATTTCATTTTGTTCTGTTCTTTTGTTTTGTTGTTGTTGTTGTTGTTGTTTTTCTTTTTTTTGGAAGAGAGGACCGGGAATTTTTTAGTGTGGTCGTGCAAGCAGCAAACATCCCGTCCTAAACCATCTCCTCTCTATCAGCTCACGGTGATTTGGGTGTTTACAGCAGAAAATCTGTCATTTCCCACCCCCAAACCGTGCCCCCTCCCCACTAATCGTTCCTAATTAAAGCATCAACTCATCCTAAAGCACACGGGGCTGTGGGTATTTACACTTGGAGAAAATCGGTGCGAAAGCAGGGAGTGAGAAATTCTATTTTCCTGTGGGTTCTGGTTAATTACTGTCCCAAAATTAGGGGAAATGTAAATTTGTCAGGGGGGAGCAAATGTTGCTGTAAGTTCTGTCTACCTCTCACAGCTTCTTTTTTGGCTGAGCTGTTTCAATTGCTGTTCACACCATGGCATGGGGGCACCTGTTTAAATCAGACCAAGCAGATTCCCAGATTCCTGGGAGCTTTGGGAAAAGTTCAGTGGAGGAAAAGGGAGAAGATCCCTGGGAGCAGCGATGCTCCCACGCTCCATCCGTGGTGATGCTGCTGGGGGGAGGCTCCGGGAGTTCCTTAAAACCTTAAAATAATGCATTTACAGAGTGGGATAAAAGAGGCTTTGGAAATAATGGTTTGAAAATAATCAAAGGAGAGGGGCTGGTTCCCTCTGGAACTGATGAGCCAAGTTTTAGGGATGTACTGGTGGGATTTATTGTGCCACAGGAACCCCCCGGGACCTTCTCCAGTGCAGCACTGAGCTGTTCAACCTAGAGCAGCTCCTGGGAGCAGCAACAGGCTCTTCCACACCCAGGGGGCCAGATTAACAGCAAAAATCAGGTGGTTCTCAGGGTTTGCTCTTTTTAAAAATGTTAGTGCTGTTCATTTTTTGGTTTGTTTAAGAAAAAAAAATACAAAAAAGGAGAGGTTGGAATGAGCGAAGGAAGGCTGAGGGAATTCCGAGGCAGAATTCGTGGCTAAGGGAGGATTAAAAGTAACCTGTTCCCTGTCCTGGAGGAGCAGCACGAACAGAATTTAAACTTTTTCCAGCTGACTTGCACTGCCTTGACCGATTCCACGTGGAATGGGGAAAAAAAAAGCATTTAATTTTATTTGTTTTATTTTTAAATCAGTGCTAAGTGGCCTGGCTTGGTCTGAGCACAGCCAGCGGGCAGAAACGATGCAGAAGGGAGAAGGGTTGGATTCAGGAGGGAAAAAAACCCAGCAATAAAAATTAACACAGAGCTTCCACGATGGGAGTTTTAACCTCCTGCAGCCCAGGGTGCTGCTCCTGGGGGAGATGATCCCAGCAGAGGCTCTCTGGGCTGAATTGGAAGTACAGGGAGACCCCTTTGCTGTGGGAGGAACTAACTGGCATCATTTTTCCTGGGTGTGAGGCAGCTTGGGGATGTGTGTGGTTAAATTCTGTGCCTGGAGAGGGACGGGATGAGGAGTTCTGATGGAACAAGAGGCTCTGGCTGGGATTGGATATGGTGGCATCGCTCTGGGCAGCAATGTCTGTCCCTTCCTCTGTCCTGGTGGGGCTCGTGTCCCCTGTGCTGCTCTCCCAGCTCCTGTGTCACACCCAGAGTGGGGTGGGATGGGATCAGCCCCGTGGAAAACCGGGCAAGGAGAGGAGCTGTAATCACTGATACCAGAGTGAACAGCGCTCCTGGAGGTGCCAGCTCTTTGGAAGAGGATGTGGGGATGTGTTTGGAGATATTTCCCTGCCCGTGGCCTGGCTTTGCTCCTATTCCTCAGCAGCTCCTTCGATTTCCTCACCCATGGAGGATAAACCTGGCAAAGCTGGGATGTCCTGCAGGATCCCCGTCCCGTGAGAGCTGGGGAAAGGGATCTAACAGCTCTTTCCATCTGCCCTTTTTGCAGTTCAGGAAATGTAAGTTCGAGGGAGCCCTGCCAGCCCCGGTGGCGTCGCTCCAGCAGTGCTCAGGTGCCACCCCCGAGCCCGTCCCCGTTCCGCGGCATCACCACGGCAGGAGCGGGGCAGGGATGAACTCCTGGCTTCTGCTCTGCTCCAGGGCTCTCCTGGGATCTGTTCCCCTCAACGTGGGTGGTACAGCCCCCAGTTTAAAGTGAGTGAAAGCCAGGCCAGGTTCTGCATCCCATGAGAAACCCAATCCTTGTGTGCTCCAAACCCCGCAGAGCCAACCCGAGCCCCGGCAGCTGCGCCCTTGGGAAAGCCAAGCTCGGTTTGGCAGAGGGCGAGGGAGGAGCATCCCTCGTCAGCCAGGAGGGAGGCAGAGCCCTGGGAGGTCACCTGAGGGGCAGCCTGAGCCGTGTGTGCTGGCACCAGGGCTCCCCAGCAATCTCTGGAGCTCGGAGCGATGAATTGCATCTCCCCACTTCTCTGCTCCACGGGCCGGGGTGAGGTGCTGGAATTCATCTCCTCCCCTCCTGCAGCAGGTTGTGGTGTGAGGTTAAAACCCATCAGTGTGGCAGTGCAACCCTTCTGCATCCATCTATCCCTCTCTCACCCTTCTGCCAGTCCTTGGAATTGCCTTTATGGACCTGTGCCTGTCTATGACACAGCCCTGGTTTTCCAGGCAGGGAGTAATCAAGGAATGATTGTTTAGGCTGCTCTCAGGTACCAACTCTCCCCTCCCAGTTTGGATTTTGTGGATGTGGGATGGGTGGCTGGCACCCAAGCAGCAGCAGAGGAGAGGGAAGAGGGTGAAAGGGATCTTTCTGTGTAGATCTGAGTGGTAAAAACCCCACTCCATGCAGAGGATGCTGTGTGCAAAGGGGAAGGGGAATCTTTTCCCATCCCCATCTTTTTGGTGGGACTGGAGAAACAACCTGTGATGGTGTTTGTGCTGCTCCTGGAGGAGCTGGTGAGATTAAATCACTGGACCAAGATCACACCAGGAGGTTTTTTCTCAGCAGGAACTGAAAATTTTGCAGGGTCTTAGCAAGAAGTCCCTGTTTGAAACATGGAGAGGGCTGGGACTTCCCCAGAGAGCCCACTGTGTGCTAAAGAAAATCCCAAATCCCTCATCTACTCGGATTTCAGACTCATTTTATTGAATTGTGTTGTTCTGCCACGTATTAATTGATTTTTTCTTTCCATTTTAAGAGGACTTTATTAGATAAATTAATCTGAAAAGCAGCAGCTTGATATTCAAAGCATTGGCTGAAGGAGTTGCATCCAATAAAAAGCTTTTCCTCACTAAAATGAGGAAAAGTGAATTATTTTGCTCCCCAGCTGTTTCCAGGTAACCCTGGAGGTGAAACCTGTCCTTTGTGGACATTTGAACACCTCTAAGAAGTCTCACTGGAAAAGTTTTGAGCACTCAGAATAATTTAGGTTGGAAGGAACCTTTTAAAGGTCCTGCAGTGAGCAGGGACATCTTCAACCAGAGTAGCTGGAAGTGAGGGTTGGGAATTACATTGCTTTCTGTTGGCCAAAAAGGACTTTTTTTACCATTCCTTCTGAAAGATTCAGGCTGGGGCAGCCTTGGTTTTTGCTGTAGCGTCTCCTAGAAAAGAAAGTCAAGGGCTGCTGACTGCATAGGGCTGTCTCACCACTGTCTCCATCCCAAATCTGCAGGATCCCTTTCCCGCTGGCATCCCGCTTCCTTCCAGCTCAGCTCCAGCCCTGCAGCCCCGCTGCTGCTTCTCCAGCCCCTGCACCGATTCCTGCATGGCTGGTGCAAAGCAGCAGCAGCAGCAGGAGGAGATTATTCCCCATTAGACCTCACGAGGAGCGAATATTTTTTCCCCTTCTCACGCACGGGAGCGCAGGAAAATCCCGGCGGGGCGAGCAGGGATTGATGCTCGGCTTTGCCCTTGCCCGGCGTTCCTCGAGTGCGCGATTCAAAGCGCCCGGCCGCATTTCAAAGGGCTTTTTTTGGGGGGCATAATGACAGCACTTAGCAGGCCTTGCACAAGGGTGTCGCGGCGGGGGAATCCTGCGGGCACCGAGGCGGGATGCTCCTTTTTGGGGCTGGGCGGCTGGGTCGGGTGTGACAGCCTCAGGATGGACCGGTCCCACCGACACCCGCGGTGAAATTCCCTTCCCAGAGCAGGACTGGACTCATGTTCCCAAAAAAAAACCCCAGTGGGGATGAAGAGTGTGGCTGGAAAGAGGCAGGGAGGAGCATGAGGGAGCTCTGGAGGTCCTGGCTGGGGAGGAGAAGGTTCCAAAGAGGCGCCCACTGAGCTGTGGTGACGTGGAGCTTGATGATCCCTGCCCAGCCCGGTGCTGGCTGGCCCTGGGGTGGCATTACCCAGTCAAACCCAGTGAAATATGGGGGAAAGGAAAGGGAAATGGCAGGGGGAGAAGCACTGGCCAGAGCACATGGGTCTTGTCCACGTGCTCAGCCAAGGCTGGACTGGGCCCAGCCCCAAGGCTGCAGCAGGAGTGTCCCCAGCCCAAAAGGTCTCTCTAAACCCATCTCTGCTTTGCTGGCACCACTAAGAGACAAATCCAGAGCCCAGGCAGTTCAGTGGGGCTCAGTACTGAAAAGGGAGGAATACTCAGGCAGGAGCTTTCCCGTGGGGTATCCATCAGGGCGCTGCTGGATCAGCTCTAGGGTTGGTCTTGCAGGAAAGCCACTCCTGAAACTGTCCATGCCAACTGTTTCCATCTCTCCTGTGCAGTTCATGATGCTCTTTTCCCCTTTTTTCCCTTTAAAAGTGGAAGGATTTGCTTGAAGTCCATCTTAGCACAACCTGTAAAAATCCATCAGTTCGTAAGTTCACTCCTAATTCTCCTGGAACTCGCAGAAAACGCGGGGAGGGAAGGAGAGCTGATGCATTAACTCCCTTGCTCTGAACTCCTAACATAGGGCACGGCTTTCAAAAGCAGCCTGGGAGCCGGGGGAGAGCGTTCTGCATCACAAAGGTGTTGTTTGTCCCTCTTCCCGGTTTGTCACCTGCATATTCACAGTCCCCTTCCCATCTGGGTGTTGCTGCTACCCAGAGAGAGCTTTGCATTTGTAGAGACTGGGCCATCAAAGGAGTTCAAGGTGCTTTTGGTCTCCTCCTCCTCCTCCTCCTAGCCACAATTTCTGTGCTGGTGTTGAAGCAGTCAGTTCTGCTTCCATGGATCCAGTGATAATTATTAGCAGGGATGCCGCTGCTCTTTCCCAGGGTGGAGATTCCTTCACGCTCCTGGTGTGAAATGCTGTTCTCCTGTTGCACCTTGGCGCTCTCAGGCTTCACCAGCAAGGTCACATCAGAGCTTGTGGCCGGTTCCCTTCCCATCACTGGCTTTGCAAGGGATTCCAGGTGTCTGGGATGGGCATTTCTCCTCTCCCATGGGGTTCTGGAGGCTCAGAGTGGGCTGGAGAACGCTCAAAGAGTGCCTCAGCTGTTCCTCGAGCTCAGGGCATGGCAGACCCTCACATTTCCAGCCTGGCCTGGTGTTCATCACGGGTCTGGGAGCTTTCCTGCTTGCCAGGCACCATTCCCAGTGTTCCTAGTTTAAACCTGCCTGCCTGGAATGGCATCGAGCCCACGAATGGAGGTGGCCAGGTTCCCATGAGGAGCCCAGGCACAGGTTCTGCTGCTGGGTGAGATGCTTGGTGACATCCTGGTCGTCCTCAGAGGCCTGGCAGGGATTGTGCCCAATCCACTGGTGGCCTGCTCCTTCCTTGGCAGCAGCTGGAGACTAGCCAGGAAAACCCCAGAGCATCTCAGCACCGCTCCATGTCCATCTGCAGGCAACTGAGCAAAGCGTGGGGGTGGGATTCACTTTACCCATCACATATCTGTAATTTCTATGTCTCCATCCAAGCCAGGGGCTCTTGGCTCTTTTCTTTGAGGAGAACTGGGCACTTTCTCCTGATGCAATTCGTGTCTCAGGTGTTTGGTGGAGCTTGGCTGGTGAAATCCTCTGTGCCAGTGGAGGAGTGGAGGAGACCAGCTCAGAGCAATCTCCACCAAAGTCATCCAGGTTTAGTCAGATTTATTCCCAGCACAAGGAATCCCCTTTCAGAGTTTGCACCTTTGCCTTTTTTTCCTGTCAAAATCCATAATTCTCATTTCCAGGCATAATTTCACATGGCTCAAATCAAGTCATGGACTTTTTATCCATAATTTTCTTGTATTTTATAATCTCTTTAATGCTCATTGGTGTAGTGGAATGGGTGCAGGAACATTCACGGCATCCAGGCTGGTACTGAAAACCTCCAGACCACCCCTCTCCTCAGGAAATCCACGTTTTGTCCTGTCTCAGCCCAGCTGCTGAAAGCCTCAGCAGTCTGAGGGTTTTGCAGCTTCTTCTGTAACATATTTACTCCTGACCTTTATCCAGGACACTCCAGAGAACAAATGCATCTTCCTCGTGCTCTGAGACACATCCAGAGTCTCCCACCATCCCCCAACCACACCCACAGGTCGCGATTGTGATAGGACTTTATCTCAGAACTTCTTGAAGAGAGATTTGAAGTGCTTTCCCTGTGGCCCTGTGCTGGCAGTTATCTTGGCAGGGGGACACAGTCACAGATGTTTCTGCATTTCAAGAATTCCTCTGACTTCCTTTTTGCTTCCAGCTCTCCGAAATCCAACCCTTTTCCCTTTTCCCAGTCCGTGCCTCTTAATTTCACTTTCCAGGTTTGTGTTTCCTCTGCATCTCTGCTGGGGGACGCAGTTTCACGGCAAAAGGTGACAACGCCCGGCTCTCCGGGGAAATCACTTTTATCCCACAGAATTCCCGCTCTGGGATGGAGCAGGGAGCAAAGGCAGAGCCCACCCCTGCTGCAGCTGAGCCCGTGGGACGAATCCAGACCGCAGTGGGCAGAGCAGGAGCTCCCTGAGCTCCCACAGGGGTGCACCTTGTCTAATAGAGATATTTCCCCAGGGGTGGGAAAGGGGGAATGGAGCTCCTTGAACAGTTGCCAAGATTTCCATTCAGTTTGTGCCTCTGCCCCCACGAGAACAACAATGGAGCCTGTTGCTAGACAGTGTTGTGTGGCACGACAGAAAACAGCTCCAAATCCTCGGCAGCCTGAGGGACACACTTAAGGGAGAATTCCCATTTTTTTTCCCTGAGCCTGCAGTAGCTGGGAAGAAGTGGGGCGGTGTGGGCAGGTAGGATTCCTTCCAAAACCCAGTGAATGTCAGGGAAATACCAGAGGGCATCACGTAAGATTTGCAGAATTTACTGGGAGACCCCCAGCTCCTCCAGAGACACGAAAAATCTGGTTGATGCTGGTTTTTGGGAGATTTGTGTTTGGTTTCTGTCCCTTCTGGAGGGAGAATCTTCCTGAATGTTTTTAGCAGTGAAGTTTCCTTTGGAGTTCGTGGTGAGAGATGAGATGCAGCTCATCTGACATCTGTCAGACATCTGCTTTGGGATGAGGTGAATCCCATCCCATCCATGCCAGTTTCCCAACCATTGCCTGGAAGGGGATCCTGGATGATTGGGACAAAGATATCTCCCTTTAGACAGGTCAGTTTTGGCTTTGAAAGCACTCCTGATCATTTTATGCCACTCCTGGGCATTTTAGGATCTACAGAGATGTGTGGAGTGCTGAAAGAGGATGTTTTCATTGGAGGACCCTTCAGTGTGAATCTTTAGTGACCAAATTACCTTTAAAAAACCCTTCACTTGAAGTCCTGGTGTTGCTTTCCACAGGTGTAGGAGAATTGAGCAGAAATCCCATATCTCAGCAGGGAGTTTGAAGGGAATTCTTGTGGAGTTTCAATTCCTTGCACCTTCTGGGGACAGGCATCGAGGTGAATTTGATGTGGAATGAGTTGCCTCAGTGACCCAGGCCGGGAGAGCTGGGTACCCCACTGATCCCATGGATTTGGGATGGTGGGGAAGAGCCATCCTGAAGGCTCTGAGAATCCCAGAACCATGGAATCCCAGAATGGTTTGGGTTGGAAGGGACTTCAGAGCCCTTCCATTTCCACCCCATGCCATGGGCAGGGACACCTTCTGCTATCCCAGGTGGTTCAGAGCCCCATCCAACCTTTAGATATATTCAATTATTTTCCTACAGTGAAGGATTCAGGGACTGGGAAGCTCAGCCCAGCCTATCCCCTTCCCCAGCTGGCTGGAACAAAGAGTGCTGATTTTTTAAATCTATGGAGAAAGGAATTGGCAGCTCAATCTCCAGCCCCTGAGAGCTGCTCTGCTGCAGCAGTAGCAGGGCTGTGGCTGGGGCATCCCCTGGAAAGATTTGCTGCTGGAAGTGCTCAGACAAAACACGAGGCTGAGTGGGGAAAGACAGGAGGGAAGAGCAGGGCTGCTTCGACACCTCATTTGTGCTTTATGCCTCAGATTTATCGACGGCATTGCTGCAACCTGATCAATTAGCTGATTTTATTGAGCTGCCCCTTGTCAGTGGTGGTCCATGAATACCCTCAGCTCGTTCTGAGAGTGAGGAAAAGTGGATCAGCTCCGTTGCTGCTTTTTTTGAAGTGCTTATTTCCTCTCACACGCTGCAGAGAGAACAGACTTTAGGCAGCCCAGATTTAGCTGTGTAACTCTTGGGCACCGTGGGTTAACCGAGATCCATCCCACTGTGGGCTCGCAGAAAATAAGTGTAACAGCTTCCACCACCATTAAATCCAGAAATCACCTCATCCATCCTCACGTGCTCCAGGCTGGATTAAATCTGCCTGAATCAGAATGGTGAAGAAGTCATGGATATAAGCAGTAGTTAACACTGAGTCACGGCTAACAGGAATATCGTCAGGAGAAGGAAGGAGCTCACTGCATCACAGCTTTTTCCTAGCAGGATGGGTCACGGATATTAGGGGATTGATTGCAAAACCTCAAAGTCACTTGCAACAGAAGACCGAGGGCACAGTGGGAACTGGGTTTTGCCTGGGAGAGTACACGGCCCAGACAGATGGGGCAAACAGCCGAGTTGAAAGAGAGTAGATAAGGCACATTAGCAGAAGATTGGGGATCAGACAGGGAAATGCTAATTCAGTGGCCACTGAAACCCTCGGTGTAAGTTGCCCACGGGCATATGGGAAGTCTGTGATCCAGAGGAGCGCTGAGTCCATCTGTCCTGCTGACTCAGGGTGTAGTCTCAGTCTCCTGGGGAATGGAAGGGTCAAGCCCAGCCTAACTCGAGGCAGGGTGTTCCCAGCACGGCTTCAGCGCAGCTCCACTAAAATTGCAGCTGTCCTGTTGACCAGAAGAGTCTCCAAATTCTAACAGGGAAACTAATTGAGGATTTGTATAAACCGGCTTAAATTTACAGCCACTGATACCTTGGTGGTGTCAGCCAGCAGCAGTGAGAGTGGTGGTGGCTCCTGTTGCTCCTGAGACTGGGACTCAGAATAAATTGAAGAATTCTGTCCTGCAGCCAGGCTCCAGAAATAGGGGAAACCAGGCTCTTGATGGATTCTTGCAAGAGCCCAGTTTTGGCAAGCTCTGGTACCAGAAGGGCAGGGCAAGGTGCAAAACCTTGACTATCTAATGAACTGCAGACTGATTAACCAGGGGGACACGGTAATTCAGGAGCTAAACCACATCCTTGGGACATAGGACCTCTGGCCATATTTCTTCTCTGCCCTTCACAAGGCTAAACAAACAGCTGGGTGTCCTGGGCAGAGGAGAATCAGAAAGGTGTAAAAATGAGAGTTTCCTACAGGCTCTGGCAGAGAGAGCTGCCCACATCCCATTCCAAGGGACAGTGTGGGGTCACTGAGCAGAGCCAGGAGGAGAAGCTGGGCCAGAGTTACCTTTGACTCACTTTAAAAAAAAAAAAAACACACAACAATTTTTGGGTGAGGACAGCAGCCAGGGCAGCTGGACATGAGTGAGTCAGCGTGGCAGAAACCAGGAGTGAGGAGTTTGGGGCTGCTCTCTGTGTCGCGGAGCCGTACGCGCGCGGTGCTGACGCACGGCTGGGCTCATCGCCCTCCGCCTCAGAGCTGCACATCCCGTCTGAGGGAGTCATCCAAGCTCCCTGTGCAGCCCATGAGTGAGGGCTGACACTTCCTGGCTGTGACTCAGCAGCCCTATCCATCTCAATCTCGGGAGGAAAGGATCTCTCTCTGTCGGGGATCAGCAGAACCAAGGTGACCAGTCGGGAGCACGGCTCCTGCACGGACAAGGTTAGGTCAGATGATCTAATTCCATCGTGCCCAAATCCTTGAGCTCATCCTGCCCTCGGTTCCAATGGATAAGGAATTTGTATTTGTGCAAAAGCCTCTCCTTTTTGGGTTCTGTGGTGTTTCAGTGCAAAGGCTGATTCAAGAAAATCAAATCCTGCTCTTGCAGCAGCACCATTTGTCAAAGATTTGCTCACTTGGACTGAGTTTTTCTAACCAGTAGCATTATTTGTCAAAGATTTAGTCATTTGGACTGATTTTTTGTAACCAGTAGCATTATTTGTCAAAGATTTAGTCATTTGGACTGATTTTTTTGTAACCAGTAGCATTATTTGTCAAAGATTTAGTCATTTGGACTGATTTTTTTGTAACCAGTAGCATTATTTGTCAAAGATTTAGTCATTTGGACTGATTTTTTTGTAACCAGTAGCATTATTTGTCAAAGATTCGGTCATTTGGACTGATTTTTTTGTAACCAGTAGAATTATTTGTCAAAGATTGGTCATTTGAACTGATTTTTTTGTAACCAGTAGCATTATTTGTCAAAGATTCGGTCATTTGGACTGATTTTTTGTAACCAGTAGCATTATTTGTCAAAGATTTGGTCATTTGGACTGATTTTTTGTAACCATAGTGGGCTGCCACGTGGAGGCACCTTGGCAGAGACCACCCTCAAAGCCAATGGTGATTCTGGTTCTGAAATCCCTGCAGCAGGACTCACCAGCTCCTGTTGCCTTCTGAGCTTCACGTTTTCACGCTTCTGCTGACCTTGCTGATAAGATCTGTACAGATTTATTCATACGCTTGTGCTGTCTGGTCCTCGAATTCCCAGACTGTTTCTGTTACTGTGAATGAGGAAGAGTTGGGTTTATCTCAAGTTTCCTTGATCTCTGAGATGTCAGGAAGGGTGCCTGGGATTTTCTTTGATGCCAGAAGAGTACAGTGGCATCGATATAATGGAAGAGTGGGGGAAGTGATGTGAACTCTAAACTGATTTCAGGTCTCTACGTAGGTTTTGCTATTAAAAATGTCTGGGTGCTAAGTTAGGCATGAACTTAGCCTTGGGCACAGCAATGCTAAGTTAGACTTTATTTCTAATGTTAGGAAAGAATAGATGGAGACACCTCAGGTGCAATTTGTGTAACTTCCAGCCACGCTGACCCTTTTTCTGTGAAATTCAGGCTTTTCCAAAGTGTTTTTATGCAGACCTGGAGTTGCTGGTGCAAAGGGACTGATGTCCTTCAGGTCTCAGAGGGAGACCCAGGCTGGGAGCAAGGAGGGGCTCCTGGAAGGGCTCTCAGCTCCGCTGCTGCTCTAATCCATCTCTCAGAACTAGTTTCTACATGATCCAAGGCTTAAGCAATCCTGCTGCCTGTTTGTCCCCGTAATGACATTTAAACTTCTTGGCCCAATGAGCTTCACTTGGCAGAGGTTCTGAAAAAATATTAGATATCCACAAATCTCACAAAAATGGGCGGTTAAATGGGGTAGAAATGTGAGCAGTGTCCTCCCAGGGGCTGAAGGGTGTGAGCAGTGTGTGTGTGTTCATCCATGTTCCCTGGGTATCCTAAATCCAGACAGAAGAGCCAGTGCTCAGCAGTTTCACTGCCCACAGAGTAACTCCTTGTTCTGTTTTTTGTTTTCTTCAATTCATCTTCCGTTTCACAGAATTATAGAGCACAGAATGGGTTGGGTTGGAAGGGACCTTTGAGGTCATCCAGTTCTGGCCCCCTGTGATGGGCAGGGATGTCATTCACTGCTTCAGGTTCCTCAGGCTCCCACCCAACCTGGCCTTGGACACTTCCAGGGTTGGGGCATCCACAAGCTGATCCGTTGCTTCACCACCCTCTGAGTAAAATGCTTCCTCCTCACATCTCATTTAAATCTCTCCTCATTATTTAAAACTCTTTCCCTTGTCTAATCCCTATCTGCCCATGGATAAAATCCCTCTCCATCTTTTGTTATAAGCTCCCTTTAATTACTGTAAGGCCACAATGAGGTCTTCCCAGTTCTCCAGGATGAGCAATCCCAACTCTCTCAGCCTTTGTAGGACAATTGCTCCTGCCCTGTCATCATCAGAGGGTTTCTTCCCCCTCCCTTCTCATTCTGGGATGTGATTTACGGGAGGAGTGGGCCATGCCAGGAATCTCCTCATTGCTTTGTATGGCTGAGGAAGGGATGAAGTGAAGGAACCTCCTCATTGGGTTTAAGGAGGAGGAAGGACTCCAATGCTTCGGAGGCCCATGGTTCCCAGTCACAGCTGTATGTCACCCACTTCCCTGGTGGGCTGGTGCTGGCAGCTCCCAGTGACATGCCCTGGAAAAGCCCAGTGAACACCTTCTGTGAGGATTCTTTGGAGAGAGAAAGGATTTATCAAGAAGGAAGGTGGTTAAATACATATATAATACATACAGCTATATGTTTATGCATAGATAGGTAGATCACATATCCCTCTTCTTAGCTTTGGCTTCTGCTCCAAAAACAGTTGGAACTCATAGAAAATCTTCTCTGACCGTAGCAGACTTTGGGACAACCTATTTGTCTTGTGTCTTGGACTCTGAGATCCTTCAGGAACCTACAAGTTGCTTCACACCTTGATTCTGGGCCAGGAAAGTGCTGCTTTGGAGCAACTCCTTTGTCTCATGTCTTAAGACTCCAAGCTCCTTTAGGTCTTGATCCTTCCAGTTGCTTCACCCTTTGATTCTGGGCCAGGACAAGTGCCGTGTTTGCTTGGTGTTTGTCCTTAAATACCAGGGCAGTTCTGTTCATTTCCAGCGAAAATTTGGGCAGCGGGCTGGGTCTCAGGGGTTGAGATGAAGCCTGGGAGCAGGGAGAGTCTTTCCTGAGCTGGGCTGATACGCAGCACGTTATTATCCACGCTATCAGGGACACACAGTAATAACATATGGAAATTGCAGGCATATCTCAGTCCCATCTCCCCTATCCCAGTGCAGGGTGAGAGAAGGAGCCCAGTTAAGGCTTGTACGTATCTGACAAGGTGCAGCAAAACTTGGCTTGGAGCTGGATGGGGTTTTTGGGGCATGCAAAGGCAGAACTGCAGAACTTTCGGTGCGCTGTATCCTCCAGAACTCGCAAAACCCATCCGTGCACCGCGTATCCTGATCTGCACCCAGCTCTCAGCTACGACGGGTGTTGCGAGCTCCGAGCTCCCCGGGCTCCTGGCTGAGTCCCCAGCGTTGGCCAAGCCTCAATCAATGTGAATAATTGATTTGGTAGTTCTGGGGAACAGCGTAATCCGCTGGCGAGGGCGTGCTGCCGAGATTTGGGAAACTTGGGTTCGAAGCCCTGCTCCGAGTCGAGCAGAGGGAACTTGCGCAGCTCATTTTTCCCGTCCCGTGGGTAGGTGCCATAACCGCCGAGCTGCTGACTCGGAGCGTGAAGGGGACATTGCGTCCTCCAACTCCGCTTTGGGAATGGCACCTTAGGGGATGGGCGCCCGAACAAATCACCACGAGGTAAGTTAGGGTGTGAACTCATCAGATGCCAGTTTTTCTGTGGTAACTGCCCGTGTGAATGCTCTTTCCCTGCAATAAACACGAGATGGTTCATATTTACCAGGGGGTAAGAGCGTTCACATGGGTGTTCACATGGCTCACACCCTGGTTTGACTCCCAGTAACTTGGGCCTGTGCCTCTAACCTCAGTACCCTTGAAAAGCCATCCCGAAAAATAAAAATCAAACTCCTCTGCTTTACATAAACCACAATTTTGCCATTTCTCCATTTCAAATTACAATTATTTCACTTCATCCTTGGTTTGCCAGGAAGGATTTGCTGAGATTGACTCCGCTGCACTGTTTTGGCAGAGAACCTGAGGTCCTTGAGGTCTTGGTGTCCAGGATCACCCAACAAGGGCAGATAATCTACAGACACCACACCAGCTTTGCTTGCCTCATAGTCAGAGACCTTCTGGGCACTGACAGAATATTAATATTCCTGTTTCTCACAGCCAGCTCCCGAGCCCTGAAGAGATTTAAACATGTGGAGATATGAAGTCAGGCACATAAAGCGCTCTTTAGCCAGGGTGGTGTGGTTGTGGGGATGAGCAATGTTCCCAGGTTGCCTTGAGGTCACCAGGTGCTTTTCCAAGTGCTTTCCATAGACCTGGGAAATGGCCACAAAGTGTTCTGAAGGGAAGACCTTGATGTTCTGAAACAAAGACCTTGGAATAGTGGTCTGTGAGCCTTCCAGTGCTGCACAGATAGAAACCTTGCCTAGGAGCAGGCACAGCATAACTGTGCATGAGCCTGAGGACAGAGCAAGGGAAAATGCCTTTAAAATATTCCAAGAACTGGACTGACAATCCCAGTCAAAAAAAAAAAAAATACCCACAAAACTAACAACCCACTTGCTTGTGGGCTGGGACTTTGTCTCATGATGATCCCAAAGGCTGACTCAAGTTATCTGAGGCATCTCCTTTCAAGCGAGATGGGGAAGATTCAATTCATCCTTGAGGAAGCGTTCCACCAGCTGGGGACAGCTCTGCTTTGAAAGCAGGGTTTTCTCGGAATGTCTGAGCACTCCTGCTGTCTCCAAGCACGCAAGGAGTTGTATCTGTGCTCTGGTGGGTGACAGAACCTCCCCTGAGAGACCTCTGGACCAAATTCACTCACTTAATTTTAGCCATGCAATGCTCAGCTATCTGAGCCAACCATCTTAGAAAGTTGGGCACCTTCTGAGGGCGATTCATCCTTCCTGAGATTGGGATCTTTCTAGTGGATGTGATGAATCACTGTCTGGAGTTGCCTATCTTTCTCCATCCACTCTAGAAACAGCCTAAACACCTCCCTTTTAGACAGGTAAAGTTGGGAGGGATGACTGGGTGCCTGAGCACCCCACAAGTATCATTGATGTGATGCCAGTTGGTGTCTGGGAGGTTTTTATCCCTATTTTAAGAGAGGCTGATGAGAAACCTGAAGTGTGTGTCAGGTCCTTGACCTTCCTTGTTGATGTTGCCTGGAGAAAAGAGGTGAAAAACCCAATCTTCTTGTTCAAACTCTTCCGATTTAAACACTGTATTTTTCAATACATTTTTTCCAGGAAATATTTGCAGTGCTATTGCAAATATTCAGGATTGTTGTAGTTAATAACAAAGAGTATTTGGGGGCTTTTACTTCTGGGCTTAAGGTGACATCTGGCTAATGAAGACCAGAATAAGATTTTTGCAAGGAAATGGAGTTCCACAAACATCCTTTGTGGGGCACTTCACAATTTTTTCTGGAGCAGCTGGT
Organism: Aleadryas rufinucha; assembly: GCA_013397815.1. Taxonomy (NCBI): domain Eukaryota; kingdom Metazoa; phylum Chordata; class Aves; order Passeriformes; genus Aleadryas; species Aleadryas rufinucha. The sequence continues at coordinate 33,016 of VZTH01006736.1, read as the reverse complement.
TTCCACTCTAGGAAAGGGTTGCTGACCTCAGGTCTGCAAATTCACGTTTTTCTTTAGGACTGGAGCGTTGTTACCAGACCTTATATAACCATTTATGGCTGTGATGGGGACAACCAAGACCTTGTAGAGAAAACAGAAGCAGTTTTTCATCACTGCACCCTTCAGAGGGCAGCTCATGGTTCGTGACTGACCAATGGCTTGGTAGAGCTTTGACTTTTTTGGGAAATATTGAGATGCCAACAGTGTTTGTTAACTGCAGAATCACAGAAATAATAGAAATATGAAAGGGGTTTAATTGGAAGGGACGTCGAAGATCATCTCATTCCAATCCCTGCCATGGGCAGGGACACCTCCCACTGTCTCAGGGTGCTCCAAGCCCCGTCCAGCCTGGCCTTGGACACTTCAGGGATCCAGGGGCAGCCACAGCTGCTCTGGGCACCCTGTGCCAGGGCCTCACCACCCTCACAGCCAAGAATTTCCTTCCCAATATTTCATCCAAATATCTTCTCTTTTAGTTTAAAACCATGCTGAGAGTTGATTTAAAAACCTCTCCCTCTGAACTCACTGTTGGATACTTTTTGTGTGTGTCCATGGCTCAGGAGAAGGATGGGATTCACTGTGGCAGGCCTTTGTCATCCAAAATTAAACATCTGGTTTATAACTTCTGTGTAGAGCCCTTTTTTTAGGGACTAACTCCCCCAGAGGGCAATTCAGCCCCACCTAGTCTAGCCATCTATCTTAGGACGGAGCAAGTTGCTCTTCCATGGCTCGATGATTCTGTTATGAGGTCAGAGAGGTTCTGGGTGATATCATTAACTGAATTCCTAACTTCTAGGTGTTCCAGAGAGATTAGATGAACTCTATTGAACATTGGTTTCTGCCATGAGCATGTGTGAAATTCCAGTCCTGGTGAATCCAGAGGGGTTTTTTTTCTGCAAATCTATTGAAGTTCTGCAGCCTTGAGAACCTGTTTAGGGCTGGAATGGTGTGAACTGGCCCAGCTCCATAGCCTGGAGGATGGGGACAGCAGGTGACAAATGTCACACTAACGATGTTACAGCGCAGAGATGAACCCTGAGCTCGTTGTGGCTGAGGAAGCTGCGGGAGCTGCTTGCACAGAGCCGCGGCTTGAGAGGTTTGCTAGTACCTACACGTCCTCCCAAAATCTAATTGTGCTGAGCCTCCAGCAACCCTGACTCCAGGGAACTTTCTAACCACGCTCTGGAAGCTTCATTCTTGCTCTGCCCTGCTGCAAACCTCTCCAGTGAGAAAGTCCCTGTCTCCAGACTGATTTCATAAGAGCAAACCTCGGTGTTTCATTAGGCTTTCGTGGATGTGCGTTCAGAGGAGGCAACCTGGAAACGGGGAGGTTTCCCCAGAACGTCCTGAGCAAATGAGGGGTGTCATCACAACTCGTGTAGCTTTGCAGAGCGTGGGTCTGGTCTCCAGTGACCTCCAGAGTTCCATGGCAGTTTATTTTTTATGAGGATTATCCCATTCTTACCATTATGGCAAAAGTGATTCCAACTGAGTTTCCAAGTTAACACAAAGTTTTAGCTCTGTAAAATTTAAACAGAACTGACCCTTTTTTCTCCAGCTGAAACATCCATCTACTTTCCTGTAACTCCACAATGTCTGAACACCTTTCCCTTTGCTTTTCTTCGCATCATGTTCCCCCTAGGATTTAAGAAACTCCTTCATTTGTTGCTGCAGTGCAGTCCATGCCTTATTTAGGAAGGCAGAGGGAATGGTGGGAGTAGCAAGCTCAGCTCTTTAGCATAACACTGGTCCATATTTCCAGGGCTTTCTGATAAATACTGAGAGCTTGATCCCAGAGGTGACTGGGATCCCTGCAGTCCTGCATGGATAAGGTTTAATTGACAAATATTCTGTGTACAGTGGATTCAGCAAAGGCAGAAGGATGTTTTTGCATGCAGACATCTGTGTTTGTCTCAGTCTGTGAACTGAGTCCCATCCTGGGAAATTCCAGCATTAGTGATTGATAGTTCGACCCATTTGGAAGTGGGTCTGGGGTGTAAATGTCTGTGGGCTCATTTTTTAGGATTGCAATGATGATTCCACCACATTTTCCCCTCTTCCCCCAAACAAGATGGGCTGAAATGCATTTCTTAGGAAGAGCTTTGTGCTGAGATCTTGAAGATGTCAACAGGGTGGGAGAATCCATCTTTTCTCTTGATAGGTTTGGCCAGTTGGGGATTCATCGACTTCACCACACTTCAGGTCTGCTGCTGAGCTGAGTCTGGCTGGTTTCAGTGAACCATCACTGGTTCCCATTTCACTTCCAAACTGGAAAAAATGCTTCATATAATCCAAGTATCTGGTTGGGAGTTTGTCACTTTGAGAGTACTTGGAGTAGATACCTTCAGGGGTAATTTCAGGAGTGTCCTACGGACCCCATGGATCACTGGAGGTCTGGGAACAACACGTTCCTGTGTCCTGCCCCAGGGTGGTGAGGTCAGCAGGGTTCTGCTTATGGTCATAACATTGCTGATCACGTCTGTCTTGGTAGCAGACAGCAGAGGTGGGATGGGAGAGTAAAATTCTCAGTGTCTCTCTTGAAAGTTCTCTCTTCTAACAACAAAGAGGTCGAGTTTGTGACTTAGACCTGACTTAGACATGACTGGACTGCCATGGTCCAGTCTAAGACTAAGGACCTTTGGTGACATTCATTTGTTGTTTCCTGCCTCAGAAGCAAAAGTCCTATTAACCTACCTAAAAATTGATTTATTTCTGAGAAATCAGTGCCTTTTATTGGTTTCTGTTTGGCATGGCTCTGTTATAAGGGATGCTGGCTGCCTCCGGTGAAGCAGATTTGCTGCTCTTTGATACAAGCAGCTCTTAATGCTTTAAACTGGAAAAAAATTAAGGAATTTAGGGACTTTTTTAATTGTTATCACTGTTAGATTTGTACAAAATGGCAGGGTTTGGAGTAGTACTGATGTCCACCATGTCGCGGCACCTCCCAGCACGGAGGGGCATCGCTGTGACCTCTCCCTCTCCTTAACACAACTTTTAGCCAATTTTGTACTGCCCGAGGCTTTAGGAGAAATTAGAATCCAGGTCTGAGGGTTTGCCTGTGTGTGGAAGTTCTAGCAAATTAAACTCCTGATCGAGTTTCTGCGGTGCAACAAGTTACCACACATCAGCTGACCCTTGGTACCTGTCTGAGTGCTCACGGCTCGCCTGCAGCAAGTGAGGTAATTAGACTTTGCTTACCCACAATAAAAAAGGGTTAATTTAAATCACATTCACCAGCGCTTGCTGTAGGCTAGGGATTCACATATGTAGGATTGCTGTGGGTCAACTAGCACTAGGCAGTAATTTGAGCTCGGCTTGCTTGACCATGAGATTGAGCCCTGAGTGGAGACGGGGATTCATCGTGCGGTGCTGTCTGAGCACTGATTCCTTCAGGACGTGCTCCAGGACATCCACGCTCAGACATCTGCAACAGAGACATCTTTTCCTGTCTCCTCTGTGGTCGATAAGGAGGAGAAATGAGTGATTGTAGCAAGACATGATTCTCACCCTAAAGATGTTCAAAAAACCGGAGTGAAAATACCTTGAGCTGTGCCCTCCAATGGTGTTTTGTAATTCTCTTAACTGCTGAGAGGGAAAGCTGGATGACTCGCTCAGATGGAGACCACTCCATGCCTGCTCGAGGTCATCGGCTGGACAAATGGATCTCACCTCCCATTGCAATTTTATCAATCAATTTTGTCGCAGACGATGAGGATCTTGTGCCATCCAAGGAGCCTCCACCTGCCTCTCAAAAGGGCTCAGGTCTCCCAAAGATCCAATGTCTGACCTGCCAATCCCACATATCTCAGAAATTACGGCCTAAATATGGAGCAACTTTCAAAGGAGAACGAGTTCCTTTGAGACATTCTGCTGTAGATCATTCAAATGCTGCCGACTATTTGCATTTCAGGGTTTGTGAGGAATAGGTAGGAATACTCTTCCACTCCTGGTTGCTCTGCGATGGTGTCCCGTGTAGGTAAATCATTAGCGATTTCTATAAGTTTTATAGGTGTTTACGATGACTCAGAGAACTGGAAATTCTCTGCAGGGTGCAATTCCTGCCTTCATGTGAGCCAAAATCATAGAACTGGTCAAGTTCCAAGGTACTGAGTGCACAGGAGATGAATGAAGAGGCTTTGAGCTGTAGAAATAATGACCCAAGCACTTATTCACTCTTTTAAATCAGTGTCTTTCAATAGCCTGTACGATGCAGCAAGTTTCCTTCCCCTAACATAGATAACCTTTTCCAAGTTTCCTTCCCTAGCACAGATAGTCCTTCCCATTATCTCAATTTTGGGATTCCTAATTTCTTGTACAATCCTAAGAAGGGACAAGGGCTAAAAGACTTTAGTCCTGTGGAAATAGTGAATTTCCAAACAGAACAGCAATAACCCTCCCTGAGAGTTTGATACATTTGGCTAAATGTAGGTGATTGCAGCCATTTGAGATTCCCCTGGAGTCCATGTGCAGCTTTCCCACAGGTCCCTCATGACCTTGTCTTGTGTAAGTATCTCATGTAGGGTTTTTCACATGGAAATAATTAGGAAATATTTAGGTGATTGAGTTGGTTCCTGAGCTTCAGATCCAGATATTTTCATTTGGCTTTCTACACTATCAGTGCCTAGCGAGTGATCCAAGTCAGTGGAGGTTTAAGGTTCCCTGTAGCTGTGCATGCAGGAGTGTGCAGTGTCATCCAAAGGGATGTTTTGTGTCACCCCAGGAATCCACATGCTTTAAGGAGGCAGGCTGGAGCCAGGTGGATGCTGGAAAGCACCTCAAATGGTACTCAACACACCTGTGCTCGAGCAGTTGAATTCCAGCCTGAGAATTCAACGTGCGATAAACTAAGGGGAAAAAAAAATATCCAGAGAATTTCAAGCAGGCACATACAATTTCTCCCAAAAGGCAGCTGTTGGGAGGTTTGCTTTGGAATGCCTGCTTCCTGACTAAAAGTGGTGTTATGCAAAGTAAGGTCAGCTAAACTATGTGCAGCAATGAAGATTTATCCTGGGAATAATGGGAATGATGGTTGAGAACTCTGCTAGCTTGCCCATGGGGGTCTTGACCATCACAGGGAGTCATTGATCACGGAGACAGGGGGATGAAATACAGAATTAGAGAATCCTAGAACGTTAAGGGGTTGGATTGGATCTTAAGGATTATCCTCCAGTCCCAATTCCCCCCACCAGGGGCAGGGACTCTTCCCACCAGGCCAGGTTGCTCAAGGCCTTTCCAACCCGGCCTTGAGAACTCCCAGAGCTGGGGCATCCACAAGTTCCCTGGGCAACGTGAAAATATGAAGGAAAAGAAGGACCAGCCTCCTGTGTTTTAGTTCAGCTAATTTGGATCAGGTTGAGCCAGTGTTCAGGGAAGTGGAAGTTCACTTTGATGTGTGGAGGCGAGGGAAGCCCACAGTTTCCAGACACTGGTAGCCTACTGCCAGCCACCGATTCTAAATTGACTTTAAGTAGTTCTCGCTTTCAAGAGTAATCGAGTAGTACTGATTTAGATCTGGGTCTGATTATTGTTGGAGAGGAAAATTAAGATGTTTGTCTTACCTAGAAGGATAAGTTGTGGCGTTGCACGGGATAATCTTCAATTTACTACCAGAAGCAGCCACGCTAAAGACAGGCAGGTTATCAAAGCATTGAACTTCCTTTGTGATAAAAAAAATGCATCACTCTCACTTGACTGATTGCAGCAGAGCTGCTGCGGCCCGACACGTTCGCAGCCCTCAGCAGCACTGCAACACCTGTGCATGACCTCAACTTAATCCAATGTCAAGGGCATAGGAAGAGATTTAAGCCTCGCCGTCTTGGTGGAGGCTCGGAGCACACACGCATGGACAGTTGCAGCAGCTCTGCTGGCAGGCAGCAACTTGTGAATTACTTGATCTCATTCATTGTGTGCCAATACCTTGCTTCTCGTCACCTTGGTGAGTAAACAGAGGGAGGCAGAGCCCTGGCCTCCACGTTTATGAAAAGCGTTGCCATGCCGACGCGCGCACAGCTCCGCACGGATCCGCGGGAGGGGATCGGCTCTGCACGGGCACGCACCCCTCAGCCCGAGTGTGAAATGAGAGGTGACAGGCGAGGAGAACCCACATGAGCCAGCGCTCCGAGCCCGGGAACGGGGCCGATGGGGCGATACGGCTCCGGAGCGAGCGCACCTGGACTGCCGGGTTCCGTCCCGCGCTCGTGCCAGCGAGGTATTGACAAACTGGAGGGTGGTCAAAGAGCCAGAGGGCTGGAAGGACTGATGCTGATGAGCAAAGATTAGCTCTAAGTACTAATCTGGGCCAAGGAATGATAGGATAATAGCTCTGAAACATTTGTCAGGTGTATGTAGTAGAGGAAAGCGAGGAGGGATCATTCCACAGGGTACCCGGAGCATGACTTGGAGAAGGAAAAAAAGGGGGGATATCACTTTCATATCAGAGAGAACAACTTTGCCTGGATGCTCTAGAATGTCAGTGTGGAGGAGTGGTGTTAAAATGATGGAAGTATCATAATTTGATTTATTCAACATGATCCCAGGCAGGACCATGGGAATGTGTGATGGAGGTTTCTATTTTATGGCTAGGTGGAACCAAATGAGTGATATTTTACTGGAACTCAGTGAGGGCTTATCTTCAGCTGGTGTGAATCTCCAGAGCTGCCCTGACTTTGGTGAAGCTGTTGCAGAATCCAAAGACATGGGAGAGGCCATGGAAGGGCTGGAATTCAGGAAATGACTGGGTGGACTCTCATTTATCTGTGCCTTGGCCTCAGGACTTGGACATTCACTTGTTTAGATACAAAATGGTGAAATTGCCAATTCATGGCTTTGAGTACCAGGTATAACAAACTAAAATTATGACTTCCCACTGATTGCAACAGTTTGCTGTGACCAGGTTTGAGTTCCTTCACACTCTTCATCATGAAACTCATCTTCTAACCTGATCAGTCACTGTATTCAGTGCCCACAACATCCTTCACTCCAAACTGGAGAGGCAGGGACTTGATGGGTGGTGTGTTTAGTGATGAGGAGTTGGTTGGATGGTCACATCCAGAGGGTGGTGGTCAGTGGCTCAATGTCCATATGGAGATCAGTGACCCTTGGGGTGTCCCTCAGGGGTCTGCGTTGTGTCCAGTGCTGTTTGATGCCTTTATCAGTGGCATGGACAGTGGGATCGAGGGCATTCTCTACAGACAACATCAAGCTGGGTGGCACAGGTGGCACGATGGAAGGAAAGGATGACATCCACAGGGACCTGGACAAGCTCCAGAGGTGGCCCCTGGGAAGCTCTTGAGGTTCATCAAGGCCAGTGCAAGTTCTTAGACCTGGGCAAACCCCGGGATCAGTCCAGGCTGGGGATGAAGGGATTTAGAGCAGCCCTGGGGAGTTGAATTTGGGGCTGCTGGTGAGTGAGAGGCTGGATTTAACCCAGCCATGTGCACTTGCAGCCCAGAAATCCAGGGCTGCATCCCCACAGGTGAGGGAGGTGATGCTTCCTCTCTGCTCTGCCCCCAGCAGCCCCCATCTGGAATGCTGCATCCAGCTCTGGAGCCCTCAGCACAGGAGCAGGGCCAGAGGAGGCCACAGAAATGCTGAGAGGGCTGGAGACAGGCTGAGAGAGCTGGGATTGCTCAGCCTGGAGAAGAGAAGGTCTCAGGAGACCTTAGAGCCCCTTCCAGTGCCTGCAGTGGTTTGCAGGAAAGGTGGGGACAAAGTTTTTAGCAGGACCAGCTGAGACAGGACAAGGGACAATGTTTCTAAACCAAGAGAGGTTTGATTCAGATTAGGTATAAGGAATAAATTTTGTATGATGAGAGTGGTGGGACAGTGGCCCAGGCTGCCCAGAGATGTGGATAACCCATCCCTGGGAACATTCAAGGCCAGGTTGGACTGGGCTGTGGACAACCCCACGTGCTTGAAGATGTCCCTGGTCATGGCAGAGGGGTTGGACAGAAGAGCTTTGAGGGCCCCTTCCAACTCAAACTATTCTGTGATTCCAGAAATGGGAATTCTCTCACTTAGGTTATCGTAACTGAGATATGGTTGAGTTCCTGCCTGAAAGAACCTTTCCTTTCACCAGACCTAGTAGGAACTGGGTGAAAGGTCAGACTGCATTTAGGTAACTACATTTTAGGTGGCTTTTGTTCAGTGAGATGGGTCCTACCCGAGCTGCAAATGAGCCTTTGAGAAGCTCCTGAGTGCATGAGAACAGATAATTCTTTGTCAGAGCCCCTAGGCCCAGATCAGTGCTTTCCTTTAGATTTTCCTGAGTGAGGATGAAGCGAGGAATTGATCTCCTGCCACTTAGAGGAGTAGGACACAGACATTCCCCTGCTTTGGACACACCCTCAGTGTGTGAGGTGGGCATTTCTCAACTCCCCATTATTAAAGGGCGTGAAAGGGCTGTACCTGCGACAGATGTAAAAGACTCTCAGGATCAACACTGTTTAAAGGACTGTGCTGCTTCTCTCTTTAGCACCCTGCTGATAAGCAACCAGCGTGTTCCTTAATCAAAGATTTGGTGTTTAAGAAGAGGCTCCTCACAGAAAATGGCCAAAAAATGTGCATATATGTGGCAGACAGTCAGGGTTTTTTGATTGACCTGCCAAGATACTGGTAGAAGAAGGGCGTATGGAACTTGTAAACGAATTTTTGGGGTCTCCAGGAGTGTGATGGAATCCCGGGGTGCTCTGGCTGTGGAGTTGCCATCAGATCCCTGTGTAAATGCACCTGGGAGGCAGGAGGAAAGGTTTTGTCGTCGCAGCCAAGGTGGGGTTGGTATCTTTAGGGACAGACTGGCTGCTAAATGCTGTTAAGGACCTGAGTCCTGGCTTTCTGAAAGTCCAGGGGTGCTGCTGTTTGACCCCACCTGAGGGCCTGTCTTCCCAGGGAGCTGCTAGAGATCCCTGGATTCCAGCAGCGTTGTCGTGGTACGTTGTGTGCTGCTCCGGAATGCCTCGGGATTGGATTTGTGCGGAAAGGACAGAGCCGGGATGAATTATGTCTGTGGTGAGTTCCTTCCAGCTGAGACGAGCTCGGGAGCAGGATCTCACACTTCCCATCCAGCTGGCAGCCAAATCCACCCAGAGATCCTCTCCACCCCTTCTCCCAGCCCTGGCTGGACTTCGTGGCTCGTTGCACAGGGACCCTCGTGGTCCTCAGGCTGTAACTCCATTAGCTGAGTCAAAAAATGGAGCCTCCACCCCTCCGGCCGAGCTGTGCTGAACTTGTCTCAGCTGGAAGTCACTGTTTGCATATTTTCCCATAGCTACTGAAAGCTGTTTGATTCCAGGCTGAGGTGTGACACGCAGCCTCCTAGCTCCTAGATGTGAGCTTGCCCGGTGGATTTGGATCGTCTCCCGGGCGCTGAGTTATCCAAGAGAGATGCGCGTTTTTCTTCACCTCCGTGGTGTGGTAGCCCAGGACTGGGGGTGCATGAGGAGTTAAGATCTCTGGCATGCAACATTTGGGGCTGAAGTAATCCTTTTGCTCAGTTTTGACCCAATGCCTCCTCTCACAGCCCGAGGTGGGAACTGTGTCAGGCACATGGCAGGAATTCTGCCACGCAGCAGCATTCCCCGGATTCCTGGGTCATTAAACAGCTCCGAGAAGCTCCAAGGTTATTATCAATTATGCTGGTATCTAGATTAGTCCCTGCTCTGCCACCTTATCAGCAGCAGAGCCATAAAGTTGGCCTTTGGGATTCTTATCTCCTCACTTTGATCAAACCCCGAATCTTGGTTGCGCACTAAGTTGATCTCGTCTGCACGGGGAATCCAAGAGCTGCCAGCAGCTCTGCACAGGGCTCAGGGTGTAAAAACATGACCAGGATCCTGATTTACTTTATCCAAAGCCCTCTGAAGCCAGCTCTTTCCTGGAAACCCCGATTTCACTCTAAGCACATTGAAGTGATGCACATACAATGAAGGGAACAGGCAAAATGCGTTTTGATTTCCAATCTCCAGGAGCTGAGCCCCTGGTGAGCACAGCCTGTCCTCCCAAGAAATGGCCTGACCACAATTCCTTACCTGCCTCTGTGAAAAAGAGGAGAAATAGCAGTAAAGACAACCTAAAGAATGATATTCACAAAAAATTAGAGGTTTGACTTGGCTGCCCCAGTGGTTTATTGCCACATATCCTAAAAAAAAACCCCACAAACAGAAGCTCCCAAGTGGTTTTAAAGGGGAGCTGATAAAAGCAGACACTAATAATGTGCAAACCACGTGCAGGAGTGGATGAATGCAAAAGTTTAAAGTGAGCATGAGGCTCGGGGATCTAATCTGGGCCATGGTTGTGTGATTCTCTTGAAGGCCAATCTGCTCAGGACTTTTGTGAGCACCAAATCTTAAGTCAGTTGTGGTCTGAGTCTTCCCTGGGTTCATCTGAACTTCCTACCTGTCCTTTCTCCTGGGTTTTTCCTGTTGGCCATCATTTAAGAAGCTGATGAAATAAACAGGATAGGTGAAAATACTTGAAATACACACGTTGTACAAAGACACATCTGTGTCAGCTCCCTGCTCTCATTTCCCAGCTCAGGATATTGTTTTGTCCTTCTGTTTGGGCTCCCCTTCGAGTCAGCTCCACCCAGCTGGAGAGGCAGAGGTTTCCTGGAGGTCTTTTTATTGGAAATCTCTTACTCTGGAATAGATTTTGGATCAGGCTGTGGATCAAGGCTCCCTTCTGCGTACCCAATTTTGTCTACTACTGCTAAAGCATCCCTACAGATCTTTGTCAGTTTAGCAACTGATATGAATAAATAATACTTTCAGTAAACAAGCCTTGAATGAAATCCCTCAGTGCATAATTATGGTCGGTAAAGTAGAGCTGAACACGGATTTATTGGAAGTCTTACATGAGAGGGGTTTTGTTGGTTTTGGTTCTGGTTTACTTATTTATTTATTAAAATTCTCAGAGATGTTAATGTCTTTAAATTCTGGAAGCCTTAAAACACTTGGAACAGTTCTTCAGAGTAGGGTCTGATGTGACAGCACCTAACACAGGGAAACCTGGGTCATGTGTGGGATTACTCATTTTGCTTGCATTAAATCTAATCCTTATGAAAACTTGGCTTGAGCCAAACACTTAACCACATGTTTAAGCACGTGGGACATCCTGTCCTTACATTTTTGCTTGTGTCTCATTGATCCATCCCTCAGCTGGGGCATTGGGTAAATCAGGAGCAAATGGAATTGACCCAGGAGGGAGAAAAGGAAGTTTCCAGCTTCTCACCACCTGCCTTATTTAATAGAGTGAGTTGAAAGGTGGAAAACCTAAAAAAAACCTCAGTGATCAGACAAGACTTGAGTGGAAATGCAGAAAACAAGAGCGTTTGGTGGTGTTCCAAAGATCAAAAGGAGAAAATTTATGAGTGAAGTGGGGAGATTCCTAAATAGAAATAGAAGTGAAGCCTCCCTCACACAAAACCGTGTTTATAGGTTTATATAAATAGGTTTTATCATGTTTATATAGGTGCCACAGTGACTTGGAAGTGAGGTTTTCACAACCACTGACAAATACCTGGTTATGGGCAGAGACAGGATGTGCACCTCTGCAGCTCTTCTGAAGAACATACACCCAGTGATCCATCAGCAGCTTATCACTGAAATACAGCTCATTCATTAATAATCCATCATCTACGTGTCAGCAGCTTTGTCCTTAATTCCCTAATGGAATGGCTGTTTCCACTAATGGAATGGTGATATTATTCCCACTTCACAGGTAGGAAATTGAGGCAGACCAAAATGCCCCAAGTCCACATGCTCACACCTTAATAACTGCATCACCTTCTCTCCTAATTAAAGTAATTTACTGATAGAATTGATCCATGTGCACACTGGAATGATTATTATCTCAAATTTAACGTTGGGACAGTTTCATAACCCACCCAATCTGTCGATGCTGAAGGTTCTCCATCTCCAACAAGAGGGCTGGGAATTTTTGTTCCTCAGTGCTCCTGAGGTTCCTATGTGTGCTTAATCCAGAGCTGCGAGCCTGAAATTGAAATTATCACTCTTAAGGTAAAACATACCAAAAAAAAAAAAAAAAAAAAAATCTGGGGAAAATCTGCTGCAGTTCTGATTGGCAGTGTTTGATGATTAAAAACATGATTCATCCAAAAACAACCCACGCCTTTCAGTCTGTTCCCAGAGCTCTGGCGCCAACCAAATTCTGGGTACCCAAGAGACATTTCTGTCCTGTCACAGCAAGCAGCATTGGAATTGTAGCAAGGCAATTCCTCCCCTTGTGCTGGCACGGGGCGTCTTTCACAACGATGACCCAAAGTTGAGCTGAGTCCCACTTACAGGAAAGCCCTGGGTGCAAAAGCCTTTGTTGAGCAGGATGCTGCTGGACAATGACTGAAAGGGCCACTGAAAGCTGAGGTGTTCCCAAACGGCGTTTTTAGTTGAAGACCCTTGCTGATAAGTGATTAGATGCTCTCGACACAAAGGCGGTGCCAAAAGGATCAAGGGGGAAAGTCGGTGCTGAGTGGGAGCAATTTGCTGCTGAGAATCAACATCCTTATGCCTGTAAGGCTGGAGAAGGGCTGGTAATTCCGAGGCATAAATCCCTTTGAGGCTTGCCACATCCCAGTTTCAGCCAACGCTGGGATGGGTTAAAAGCAGGAGGGGCAGCATTGTAAAGCCATGATCTTATCCGAGTCTCATCCAGCTCGCTATTTATATGGTTGCAGATATATTACATCCCATTGTCTAAAGGCAGAACCTGGTACTCAGCCCTTTGAGGGCTTGTGGGGAACGCTCCTCTGATCAGGGAATTTTACAGCACTCGGAGATAGGGGACTTCATGGCCTGGAGCCGTGGATCATCTCGGGCCTGATCGCGTCAGATTCCTTCCCGAAAACAATGAGGAGCTTGAGTCACTGCTTGGGTGGGAAATCTCCCAAGGAAATCTTGGTATGACTCTGTATCTTCAGGACCATTAGGACCATGAGAGCTGCACCTGGTGGCTCCTTTGTCAGCTCTAGCAAACTCTGTTTGAATTAGAGCATTTCAGAAAGCTGCTCCCCGTGGCATTTCCTAAAATTCCTGTAGCTCACATTCAGACCTCTGCTCTTAAACCTTAGAGGAATTTATTGGAACCTACTGTAACGTCAAAGATCATGAAAGGAATTAATAATTTGGGTTAAAACTCTAGTTCTGAGCACCAGAGAGAAGTTTGGTGACATTCAAAGCATCTCTGCATGTGACTTGCTTCAGTCCCGTGTGCAATATCCTCATCTGTGATGTAGCAGATGGTATAACTCAATCATTCCTCTCAGATTTGGATGTCTTTCTGCTTCTCCAGGCCTTCTTCAGCTTTTCAGTACATCTAGCTGTGGCATTCTAAGCCCTGTCTTCCCCAGTGCTGGATGCTGGGGTTATTCCCTCCTCCTCTGGGCTCACTCCACAGCCCTGCTGTGCTCAGCATTCCCATCCTGGGGCCTCAGTCCCCAAATCCCCACATCCTCTTGGAGCCTTGGCATGGCTTCTGTCACCCCCACAAGCCTGGCTTGGCACCTGGGGCATGGACATGGCTTTAGGTGGTGACATCCTCACCCCTCTCCTCGTGATGCTGCCCTGTCCGTGCCTTTCCCTCTCTCCTCCTCTGTTTCCACGTCCCTCAGGCTTCTTCAGGAACGATGTGGTGGAGTTTTCTGGACTGTTGGTAAGGAAGTTAAATAGCAGTGAGATGATCTCAGGGAGCTCCTGTTAAAAACAGCCTCGTTTGATGGCAATTGCTTGGCGGAGTGACACTGGAGGGTTGTCAGCTCACCATATATTTCTTTGGTACTGTGCTGATCCCAAATATGACCACTTTGAATTCTTTATTCACTCCTTTTCTTCATATTCTGACTAAAAATGCTGTATCATCATCACTTTTATCACCTCTGTTTAACAATCTCGTTTCAAAATTACACGAAATTAGTTTTCCATAGAACTGTGGTTACTACCACTAATTATGTTACAGCTTTTCCATCCTCTGTGGGTTCAGTCTTGTATCACCCATTTCCCTTTTGGGCCGGATAACAGATTTACAGTTATCCATCTGCTCTTTAACAACACAGTGGATTCCTCACCTATTTGGCATTCTCTTGTTCTCCATCATCACTTGGAGATTTATTACAAATGTTAACAGTAGTTATCCAGAAATATCCGAGATTCCCTTCCTTCTTTATCTCCTTGTTTATCTGCAGGAGGTTAATATATTATTAGGGACTACAAATGTGTGTGAATATCTCTGTAGGTTCTCAAACAACACATTAAACAATTATTTATTGGTCATCCTCGTGTTCTCAGCACCACTAACCATGGATTATCCACTGTGGGCTTTCCTTATCACTTATCTGCCTTACTGTGCCCTAATTTATACTCACAATTTCCCACTCTTCTCAGTTTGAGTGCACATAGGAATGGGGTGAGTCTGAGATTCGTGAGCAGTGCTGGGAGCTGGTGGATGACTTTTAAACCACCCCATGGGATTTCACTTACATTTATATTTTTTTTTTTTGGTAAAAGCGAAGTTGTTCACTTAGGGAATTGCATTCACTTTTCTTAAACTTCTCATGCTCTACCTGAACAGACTTTTCTTTTATGCTCTCACTGCAGTTCAGTGCTCACATATCACAGTCCAGGTAGAGGCATTGATTCCTTAGAACCAGAAAATATGTATTTTTTTAACCATTTACCAACCAAAAAAAGCTTTCAAAATTTTTTCAGAGCCTTCCCAGCCCCTCTCAGCCAGCCTGTTGTCATCTTGCACCTCACCTTTCGAGATCTCCCCTGCTATTATTTATTATTATGCATTAGCAGTTGCCATTTCCAAGGAAGTGGAAGGGTTCCTTGTCCTGAGCACCGTGTGTGCACACAGCCAGAGACAGTCCCTGCCCTGCAGCACTTCAAATCTAATCTAAAGAGACAGAAAAAAAGGTGGGTGAGATGAAGAATTATTAGTATGGCACGATGTTAGCAACTCCTTACCCCGGATCCCTGGCAGCTTTCCAGCCCCCAAAAAGGACAGGAGTGCAGGTATTTCTTTTCAAGGTGAGAGTAGCGCAGGGGGGTTTGTGGTGGAAAGTTCTCTACCCTGATTTTGCCACAGAGGAAGGGTTTTTTTTTTTTTTTTTTTTCTGGGCATTTGACACATTCGAAGCAGGGGTCTACCAGAGAAGAGGCAATGGCTGTGAGCAGCTGCTGAAGGCTCTCCTGCTGCTGTGTCAAAGAAAAAAAAAAATAGAATCCACATTTCTGCAGCTGGGAAATTCAAGGGAGCATTCCCCTTCTCCCTGTCGAGATTTGACATGTGTGGACACAGACAAGGAGCGGGGTTTGCTTAGGCAAAGCACCAGTGCTGACTCCTGCTATTCTGCTAACTGCTCTTCATTTTCTACTTACTGCTGCCTCCCATCCTGCCTCACTCCTGGCCCCTTCTCTCTGCCTCTTTCACCCCTTCATGTCCTGCCTGAATGCAGAAAACGAGCTTTTTGCAGCGGGAATAATCTCCCTGACACTTCTGCACGGAGCTCTGAACACAATGGGAGCCCTAATCTCAGGCTCGGGTTCAGGGCATAATAGTAATAATTATTGTTGTTATCGTTGTAATAACAGTGATGGAAAGATTTAGAGAAAGCAGGGGGGAAAAAAAATGTTGCTAACAGCAAGGGAAGATTACCCTGATCCTGGAAAGAGGTGTGTATCAGCAACTTTTAATCACCAGATAGGCTTCCTCTTCCAGGGTGGGGTGATCTGGGAGCTCTGCTTGTGCTCCCTGATGGAGCACGTGCAGGGAGCTGCGTGAGTGGGTCAGTGAGGTTGCAAAAAGGGGTTTCCCTAAATGCAGGTGCTCAGGAAGGTGGGGAATGGACTGCAGGCATCCATCCAGGTCCGTCAGCAGGCAGCAGCCCAGACCTCATGGCCAGAGAGGTCAATGTTTGGCCACTTACGGGGTTTGGAGCTTGGGGTTAACAGCCAACGTGGGCATGTGGGGCTTTCTCCCTCTCTCCTTTCTTCAGAGCAGAGCAGATAAATAGCTCCAGGTGAAGGCCTGCACATTCTTTATGAAGCAAAACGTGCTGTCGGTGTAAGGAGGCGAATGTGTGGCCTGGGGCACCATGTGCAATGTAATGTGTCTCGAGTCCCTTGCACGGGCTTGTTTGAAATATGTGTCAATAACACGAGCAGCAGAGGCAGCTTGCTGCTCAGAGAGGAAAGGGAGGTGAGCGTGGTGGGGAGAGAGGGGAAAGCAGCGTGGGGTGGAGGGCAGGGAGGACCCCATCCTCCCCCACGAGCCTCCTTAAAAACCCCAAACCTTCCCCTCCTCCTCACCACCATCTCCCCGTTCCTTGGGGAGATCACCCTCCTACAGTGAATACCCAGCACAAGCACTTCCAGGAGAGATCCAATGTATTTACTCACAACCTCATTTTTACTCAAATGATCTCCTGCAGGGGGAGGGTGAAGCCTCTAATTATTATTTTTAAGGACGTAAACCAAACCCAGGTTAAAAATTATGGGGGACCCGCTGCCTTCCTCCCCTTGCTTCCTGTTCTAGACAGGATTCAGGTCTCAGTGATTTCAGCAGAGTCAAAATTAGCACCTGCAAGGCCCACGTGTGGAAAGCCACAGTCCTTCTGTGCAAACCTCTTTGCCACCACTGCCACGAGAGGTTGGCCCCAGCAGCTCCTGCAGGGAAGATGGGTCAGCACATCCCTGGGGGAACTGGTAGATTCCCCATCTCTGGGTATCTCTGGATCGAGAGTGGGCACCTTTCTGGAGGAGGTGATTCAGCCATGGCCAGTGGTGCAGAGGAGATGAGCTAATGGGTGGTCTAACCGGGTAATTACATGCGTTGATGAATCCATGAGATTACAGTGTTGTTGGAAAGGAGCTCGGCAGAATTCCCAAGCTTTTGTGACTGCCTCTCACCAGTTCCCCTGCCCCAGCTGAGGAAAACCATCCCACAAGGAGGCGAGTGAGTGGAACGGTGCTGAGTCTTCAGTCCAGAATTCTGTGTCCCAGTGAGAATGTTCCTGGCTTGGTCTGCAGTGAGAATTGCTGGGGTTGGGTCTTTGCTCCTGTATTTGTTGTAATTCCCATGGAGGGAGTTCCCACCCCACTGCAGCCCCCCCTTCTCCTCTCAGCAAGTCTCTCTGGAGCTCAGAACCAGACCTTTGGCCAAAGGGTTTGATAGAGGTGAATACAAACCTCTTGTTTATCACCTGACTGAATAATCCTGAGGTGAAGGTGGGATTCATCCCATTGGACACCTGCACTGCCAGTAACTCACGCCTGAGGTATCACAGAATCATCATGGAATGGTTTAGGTTGGAAGGGATCATCCAGTTCCAACCCCTGGCATGGGCAGGGACACCTCCCACTATCCCAGGTTGCTCCAAGCCCTGTCCAGCCTGGCTCTGGACACTTCCAGGGATGCACTTCCAGGCAGCATTACTCTTCCATGGCCAGTGAAGTCCAGCACTTAACTGGACTTAACCCCATGACTTAACTTCTAATTGAAACTGATATCTTGACTAGGCCAAATTCCTTGTCTCCTAATTGTGTCCAGTTCTTCCCACTGGACACACAGGTCATGTGGGATGGCTGGCTCAGGTCTGTGTTGTAGCCTTCCACAGGAGCTGAACCCCATGTGGCTGAGGGGGCCACATCAAGGCTCCCAGTCCTGGTGTAGATTCCCAGTGGTACCTGAGACACCCAAGCAGGGCTGGAAGCCACTGCATGGGTCCTACAGAGAACCTGTGGCACTTGGGAGCCAGTTTTGAACCCCAAGTGCAACTGGAAGCCACTGCATGGGTCCTGCAGAGAACCTGTGGCCCTTGGGAGCCAGTTTTGAACCCCAAGTGCAGCTGGAAGGGTGTGAGATGTCCCTGTGCGCTCAACCAAACTGATCCTCCCATGTCCCACGATTCCTCACCAGCTTTTGGAGATCCGACCCACCTCGTTCTGAGCTTCTGATTTCCAAATGTCATTAGTCAGTATTAGTAGGAAAAGGAGGTGCAAGAAAGAGTTCCTTGAGGGCACCCTCCATGTTTCTGGTCGATGCTTGGGTGCACCAGAGCGGAGAAATGTTCAATCAAGCCTCCAAAAACAGGGATGTGTCAATAGGTGTGTCTGTGCGTGGGTACACGCGAGAAGGGAAGGGAACAGAAGGCAGAGAACATCTGATGGTGGCATCAAGGGTGAACATGTTCTTGTGTTCATGGCTTTGCTTCCACTGCCGTTTTCAGCCTTGCAGTTGAGCAATTCCTTCCAAGGAAAGCGTCCTCTCTGCCCTCCTGGTTGGTTGTAAATGGGGTGATGTCCTGTAGGTGAAGAGCTTAGGGACCTTTAAACCCCTGGCACCTTGGTGCTGTCAAATCTCCAGGTGTTCCTGCTTTGTGTGAAATAGCTGATCCCTTCTTATTCCTGCTAAATCTCCTTCTATTCCTCTGAACCTCAATGATAATTTGTGAAACGGAGTTTCATTAATTAATTAGTTCAGCATTGTAATAAACCCCAGAGTTGTGCTCTAAGACAGTAGTTACAGCACCTGTATACCATTTAGTATGTTATTCCTGTAAAAGTCCTTGAAAACTGAACTTTCTCTTTTCCAGGCAGTATGCACAGTTGGAAATTCTTCTATTTCTTTAACAAAAAAAAAAAAAAAGTTGCTAAAATCCTGAGTGATTTGTTCAGTTAAATATTTCTGGCCGGTCAAAATACCTTCTGTAGATTCCTACTTTTCCACATTCTGATGCATTTTCACTGGCACAGGTTACCCGGAGAGGTGGTGGATGTCCCATCCCATGGTCAGGGTGGATGGGGCTCTGAGCAACCTGACCTGGTTGAAGACATTCCTGATTGTGACAAGGGGGTTGGAGTAGATGACCTTTGAAGTTCCCAGACAAACCATTCCTACACAAGCAGTTCCATGATTCTCTAATTCTGTATTTAGGGTCTAGGAGCATGGGAATGCTGAAAACCAGGGAGTGAGCAGCTTCCTGCAGTTCTTTGGTGAGGCAGAGCTGCTCCTGCCGAGGCTGCGTGGTCCCTGTGGCCACTCAGGCTCCTCAGACCCCACATGAGATCCATGGGTGGATTTGATTGTCTCCAGTGGAGCTCCCTGCCCACAGCCTGGCTTTGTCACCGTTGAGATCTCCTGTGAAACCCAATTATGAACATTGCATAATCCCCCAGATCCATCAGTGCTTCAGCTCTGCAGGGAGCGCAGAGAAATCCAAGCTGGAAGGCATCCATCTGCCAAGCTGAGTGACCCTGCAGCTTTATTATTATTATTATTATTATTATCATGAAGAGGAGGGCTCGTCTCTGGTTTCTAAAGTAAACACAGGAGGGATCTTGGCAGAGGAACGTGCAGCAGAAGGCTGGGATTGCTTTCCCGAATTCTTGGCCGCTTCCCTCGCTGCATGTCAAAGCTGGTATCTTTGCCTAATAGTGATCACCCCTCCACGAGCTGATCACTATCTGGCAGCCTGTCTGCAGCTCCCCAGCCACTCTCAGAAAGAAATCATTAGGGCTGGGATGCTGCTCGGGGAGATGTGCAGGTGCTGCTCCTGCCGCCTGCCACCCGGAGCGATTCCCGAGTCCTTCCGCGGAGGCTCCGTGCCCCCAGCACTCAGGGGTGGTTTGCTCTTCGCCCAGAATCTTATTTCATCCCCCAAGTCAGAGGTTTGGGGTTCTGCTGCTCCAAGGACAGCTCCCTACCCACTTTTCTTTCCTCAGAATCTTTCCCCTCCTACCTGCAATGGGGACAGTTCAACTTGGACAAGAGAAGGGTTCAGGGTGACCTAATGGTGGCCAGGACCTGAAGGGAGCTACAAGAAAGATGGAGAGAGACTGTTTACAAGGGTCTGGAGTGACAGGACAAGGGGGAATGGCTTCAAACTGACAAAGAGTAGGGCTGGATGAGATATTAGGAAGGAATCCTTCCTTGTGAGGGTCATGGGGCCTGGCACAGGGTGCCCAGAGAAGCTGTGGCTGCCCCTGGATCCCTGGAAGTGTCCAAGGCCAGGTTGGACAGGGCTCAGAGCAACATGGGATAGTGGAAGGTGCCTCTGTCCACGGCAGGGGGCTGGAAGTTGATGGTCTTTAAGGTCCCTTCCAACCCAGGTCATTCTATGTTTCTGTGATTCCATGATTCTTCCTCTCACCCCAGTTTCTTTCCCATTCATCAGCCTGACCCCTTCCAGACGTTTTCCATCCAGGCACTGCCTCACCAGTGGAGAAGTTTCCACCCTGGAGAACAGTTCTGTTCCTCTGAGGAACATCAAGGCACCACATTCTGCCAAACCACTTGGAGAAGAAACTCTTTGAGCCACGGCTCCTGGTGAGAGAACACCAGACTCCCGCAGGTTTAGGGAGAGGAGCCTGGAGGAGAAATCTCGGTCCTTCTCTGTGCTGTCTGGGGCTGCACACGTGGTGCCATAATGCTCTGGCTGTGTTGTTGGAATTTAGACCAGGTCTGTTGCTTGATCACTCAAAAGACTGGAAGAACCTTTCATATAAATCACCTTTTTTCAGCCAAGAGGTGTGGAGAGTGGGTGGCCTCTTTCTTGGGAGTCGTAAAATCGTGGAATGGTTTGGGTTGGGAAGGGACCTTAAAGATCATCCAGTGCCACCCCCTGCCATGGGCAGGGACACCTCCCACTATCCCAGGGTGCTCCAAGCCCTGTCCAACCTGGCCTTGGACACTTCCAGGGATCCAGGGGCAGCCACAGCTTCTCTGGGCACCCTGTGCCAGGGCCCTACCACCCTCACAGGGAAGAATTTCTTCATAACATCTAATCTAAATATATCTAAATATATATATATGGCTTCCTTTCTCCAAAACAGATTATAAAACCTTGACTTAACTTTAGGTCATTGTCACTGTTCAGGGATTGCCTAATGAAGGGATGTTGCTCAGGAACCCAAGAAAATTAAGCTGCCTTCTGGCTGAAACCTCCCTGCCTGTTCCCTTCACAGTGGAAGGAATTTTGGGCCGAGGGAGATCCAGCACATCCATTTCAGTGAGCAGGAGGTATCCACAGTGGTAAAATCAGTGCTGTAAAGCAAAATAAACCTTTCCCTTCTTTCTCTACACCAGGTTTTATTGCGGTTGTTATTCTTTCTGTTGTGAGAGATGATCTCTGAGAGAGAATTTCTCTCTCTCTCGAGGTGTATACAAATGCCAGGACATCCACTGGCATTTTTCCTGTACCTCTGAGCGACTCATCAGTCTGTACCTCCTTAATTTTACTGAGATCTAGCTGAAACATGTCAAGGAGCCATGAGGATTTTTTCCCATGCAAAGCAGATTTCTTGCAAAAAAAAAAAAAAAAAAAAAATCCAGTTGTTCTGTTGCAGCAGAAATTGCACTTTCATTTGAGAAAAAAATTGTTTTATAAGCAGCAAAAAAAAAGTTTGAGTTTTGGTCTCATGGCATTCCTGTTGCTGTTTTAGTGCTACATAAGATTTGTTTTCCCTTTGGGCTCTGGTGCTGTTCATGTGGATTTTCCTCCACGTGGATTTTTTGTTATCTAATACCAGGTCAAATTTTGCTGCAGCTCTTTCCAAAGAGAGGGAAGGAGAGGGTAAAGAGCTCTCTGCCTTCTGCTGCTTTCCACATTTTCCTAAAAGCTGGAATACAGACCTGAAATGTATTTTTGGAGGGGAGTTTGTCTTCCCTGACCCGCTCTTGTGTTCCTTTCCCATATGGCAGGGCCAAGACCCAGACAAATATTCCCCTTAGTGCACTCTGGGACAGAAATGGTCCTCAAAGAGGGTGTAAGATGTGTTTATATCTGTTTATGACTCTGGAACAGGTGATTCCCTATTGATCAGTCCTTGAGTTGTTCAGAGGGATTGAATGAGAGGAGCATTGTGACATTTCAGACCAAAGGAGGAGCAGATTCCATGATGGATGAATGATATGAAAGGAAGCACAACCATAATTTATTGCACAGTACTTAGAAGGTATTTTGATGGATAGTGCAAGTAGATGAAAAGCCCTTTTGGGTTTGGGATTTTTTTTTTTCTTTCAGTTCATTAGTTCAAAGTGAAGCAACTTTTTCGTGGTAGCGAAATCAGGCATGTGATCAGAAATCCTTTTTTCCACAAAAATCAAAACATTTCACTTAGCTTTCGAGGTTCTGAGTGTTTTAAGATAAACCTAAAAGATTTTTACATGAAGTAAAATTGTTTGCAGATCCACCCTCCATAAAACTCTTATTTTTACATTGGTCAGAAAAATTAAGCTTCTTCTCAGTGCTTGGCAAATGTGGCAAACTCAGAAGATTTCAGGGTGGGGTTTTTTTGTAATGCAAAAATATTGTGCCCAGTCCTAGCTGGGAGTTTCAGTAGAGCTGATGAAGTAGTGGAGGAGTTTGCCCTTCCTCAGATATTCAGGATTTGGACACGGTGACAAAGAGAAATGGGCAACAATTCCTGATTCAACTGGAGCTGTGCTGTGGGTCTGCAAAGGAAACAACCCCTGAGGTTGCCCAATCCAAACTTCTAATTTGGTATCGATAATTAAATAACAACAACCAAAAAAAAAAGCAGATACAAGTGTGACAACAAGTTCCTTATTGACTGTCTGGGTGCAATAAAAGTCCTTAAACACATGCTCAGTTTTAAATATGTGCTCAAGCCCCATTGATTCCCAGTGTTAACGTGAAGCACCGGCTGAAGTGCTTCTCTGAATCAAGGCTTCCTGCATTTTCCTTAAGAGTATTTTATGGCCAGAACAAAAAGTAGTTGTAGGATTCATTAGAGGGAAAAGAAAAAAAAAAAAGAGAGAGAGAGAGAGAGAGAGAGTGCAAAAGGAAGGAAAAACAAAGAGGAGGAAACTTTATGGCTCCGTAAACAGCTGTAAGCAATGTCTCTGGTCGGGTCAGACCGGTCTGAGTTGACAAGGCAGTGTCTCCAATTATATAGCATGCTGTAGCCTGTAAAAATGAAATCAATTTGTTATTTTTCTGGGAGAACATTATAGCGTGAGTTCACACATTTGGTGAGCCTGATGACTCAGTGAAAGCCAGAGGAGGAACTCGCAGACCTCTCCGTGTGTGTGTGTGCACAACTGAGGGGCTGTTGTGTGTTCAGCACAACCCAATGCATATTCACAGCACCTTCTTGAAGGAAAGGGGGAGAAATGGGAGTAATTTGCTTTTTTAGAGCAGTGGACAGTGAAAATCCTGCTGTTCTTACCTAAACCCCAAAGTGACGGTGCTTTCCATCCGTGGCTCTCATTTCAAAACTGGCTTCATCACGGAGGAGTTTCAGGATAAAATTCCCCCAAGCACTTAAGCACTTAAGCAATTTAGAAGTCCAAATCCAATCTTTGCAGGGATCTGAGGTCTTTGAGCCCAGTCCTCCGAGGTATTTAGCACTGACATAGCCCAGACCAGACCTCAGTGCGGGGGGATGAGCCTTAATGAGAGGTTTGAAACCACAATATGTACTTTATATTGCTGATCATTTAAAAAAGGTTCAAGTTGGGATGCTTTAGGGGTGGGGGGGAACTAGGAGCATTAGGACTAGCCACAGTCCTAATTATTATTGAAATTCAGAGTAGGAGTCTAAATATCTTTACATTGTGTAGGCATTTTTCATTGCCTAATACGCTGCTTTATCCCTTCCCTCCATTCCCGTAATTTAGCACACCTGACCCAGAAAATTACAGCTATTTTCACCTAAAACTTCATTCCAGTGCCCAAGTTATATAAGCACTGTGCTGGGGAGAAGGAGGCAGGTTCTTTTCCAGGCCAGCCAGTCGTTGCCTCACAAACACACATTCTTTCCATTTGTCATGAAACCCTGAGAGGGGTTAGGCTGGGAGAAGTCAGAAGTAAGGCAGCAAAGGTGTTTACATGAAACTTTAAATTACTCCCCTTTCATTTGCAGGTAACTGTTGTTCCTCGTCCCAGGTAAATTTATCCATCAGCAATATCATTAGATGAGTTCATTATAACCACGAGATTTACAGCACTCATAAACTGCAGTGTAGGTGGCAGATTAAAATGTTAAGGCTTATACATCTCTAAAACCCTGCACTGCCATCCTGGCACGTTGTTATGAGATAAATGCAGCTGGATGGAGGCAGATCTCAACCAGGGAGACCTCCAGGGAGAAGCCCCAGATGTGGGATGCGGTGTGGGAGCACCACCAGGGTCACTGGGACCTGGATCCAGCCTTGAAAACGTGGTTGGAGGGGCCATTATTCCGCTGGCTGGGTTGTTTTTCAGATGACATGTGTAGCAAAGGAGTTAATTGCCTTGGGTAATTAAAGAGTTCCAAAGACTTTTTCCAAGGAACCGGGTTGTTAATACTTGTATTCTCTCCTCTTCTGTTCTGTAGATCCTAAGGGAAGACAAAGTCAAAGCAACATCTCTTGCACTTAGAGTGGAAGGTGCTGAGTGTTGTGGTGTGCCTTAGTTCCTGTGGGAATTCGCTGTCCCGGCCAAACCTCAGCTCAGGGAATTTTGCTTTCTTAGCACCTACTTGAAGCTGCCATTGACTTTATTATTTTTCAAATCCAGCCTCAAACTACTCTAAATAATCTGCTGTGGTCCAGGTTAAGAGATAGCAAAGGCTTTTCTTGGCCACCCCTTCCAGCTCTCCAAGGATTTCTGAGATTTGGCAAAAAAAAGGGTGAAATTCCCGGTTCCTACATTTAGCTTGCAAAAAAAAGGTGTCCAGTTTATGCTCCTCATTTTTCCACAGCCAGTGCTGCCTCCTGGGCATCTCCAGTGATTCAGCCCACCTATCTGAGGCATCTCTCTCAGCATGGGCTGAGTTGCCCTCTGGAGATGCTGATCTTGCTCCGCGGTAGACAGCGAGCTTGGCCGAGATTCCGAACTTTTAAATGGTCAAAGTCAGGTGAGGTGAGTCCCACGCTCAGAGATCCTCTGATGAAAGGTGCTGGAGAAACACAATGCTGCTGCATCATCACCATCACCATCGTTGTTATTAATACGGGGCAAGGGTGAGGGAATTATTACGGGAGAAAAGTCGCCTCCGTGCCTGCGTGTTCGCAGGATTGGACTCGGCCACAAAATTGTGTGCATACTTTTGGGGTTAGAGGAGAAAAAAGAGTTTAAATATAGCCCTCGTGCTCTACTTCGAGATGAACAAAGAGGTACCCAACAAAAACAGTTAACCCAGTAGGCTGCAGCCTTTTCCTTTTCCAGGCTGGGAGAAAAAAAGAAAAATCTGGAAGGACAGACACCTGCATNTTTTCCAGGCTGGGAGAAAAAAAAAAAATCTGGAAGAACAGACACCTGCACAGTGAATTTGAGCTGCCTAACAGGCTTAGATTTCTTTTTGTGAACCTCTTTGGAGTGCCTTAGTCTTGATAGCAAGATGCCCAGAGCCCAATGTTGAAGACCCCAATGCAATCAATGTTGCAGAGGCTCGTAATTTCTGAATTAAAGTATGACACTTCTGCAATTAAACTGCTTAGGCCTAAGCTTGATTGTTACTGGTCCATGCAAAATAAAAAAACAACCTCCAAACTGAAAATAATATCTTTCATCAGAATCAGTTACTTGATTCATGTCTTCTAGAGCCAAACCTATCATTTTGCTGATCTGTGTTAAGGTGGTTTCCAAGTTTTCAACTAAAACATCAATTAAAATTTTCATTATTGTCCACATTTTGTAGTTGCTTGGGTTTGGGATAGTTTTAACATCGTAGAAGAAAATCACTTCCATGCAGGAGGGACATTAGTGAGCAAAATTATTTCCTTTTCCATTTAAAAGAATGGGGTCTGACAAGTTCCACATCCTTTCTTTTCGTTCTAAAATTTCTCTAGGTTTTGTTTTCATAGTAAAACAGAGAAATAATCACAGCATATGCCAGAATATTGGAGTTTTCTGTGAAAAAGAAGACCCTTCGGTGAATGTAGAATTAGTAAGTTATTTCTGCCTGTCCACCTGCCTGGCCTCTGGGCTGGTGGTTCAAACCATAGAATCATAAAACACAGAATGGCCTGGGTTGGAGGGATCTTAAGGATCATCCAGTTCCACTCCCTGCCATGGGCAGGGACACTTCCCACCATCCCAGGGTGCCCCAAGCCCCGTCCAACCTGGCCTTGGACACTTCCAGGGATGGAGTAGCCCCAGCTTCTCCGGGCACCCTGTGCCAGGGCCTCACCACCCTCATAAGGAACAATTTTTTTCCCAATATCCCATCTATCCCTGCCCTCTGGCAGTTTGAAGCTCTTCCCCCTTGTCCTGTCTCTCCAGGCCCTTGTAAATAGTCTGTCTCCGTGTGTCTTGTGGCTCTCTGTAGGAAGGCCCTGATGAGGTGACTCTGAAATCTTCTCTATTCCAAGCTGAATAAACCCAATTCTCTCACCCTTTCCTTATAGGAACAATGCTCCATCCCCCTAATCAACTTTATGGCCCTTCTTTGGGCTCGCTCCAGCAGGTCCATGTCCTTCCCGTGTCTCTGCACAAGAGTCTCATGGACATTTGTGTGTCCAGAGTGAAAAAGACCCAGGAGGTTCAACTCCATCTCCTGTTCCTGGTCTCTACCTCCAGGATATCCTTCCCAGCTTCCAGTTGTCCATGTCAGATGGACACCACACTCCATCTGTCTTGTGTCAGCTCTGTGTGATGAGGGTTTATGGGAACTGATCGTGGCTGACTTACACATCCTGCCCCAGAAGCCTCCTGACATTCGGTGCCATCGGCCATTCGTGGCAGCCTCCATTTTTGGCACCTTCACGGCCTTCCAGCTGCTCCTTTCTCCACAAAATGTGTTTTTAGGCAGCCTCAGATACATGGGTTTCATGCTGGTCAGCTTGAAGGGTTATGGTGAGAGACCAGAGGGGGTCTATTTGGGATGCTGTAGGATGGAGTAGGGGCTGCCCACTCATCACCTGCTTCCCTGTGAGCCCCTCTGGTGCCAGGAGATGTGAGACAGCCCTTGAAGGGTTTTCCTTACAGCTTTTCAGAACCTATGGACACTTCTCCAGCCACCTTTTCAATTTCAGTATTTTGGGATCATAATGCCACAGATGTGTTGTGAAAATGCATCTTTTTAGACAAACCGCTTTACACAATTTGTCCCCTCTTCCGTCACGTGGCTGAGATTCATCTTCCAAGGGATGTGGCACTGCAGAGAGGCAGCCAAAACGAGTGAGAAAGGATCAGGGGCTGAGCTGAACCTCTGAAAAGCTGGATGGATTATAAGAAAGGATTTGGAGGACGTTAACTTGCTGTTAGGGGGTTCCATGCAAAGGGAGAAGCACTTCAGTCATCTACAGGAGGACATAAATCCCCTCTGTTATGAGCAGATGGGCATCCTTGGATTTAACTTCTTCACCAGGACTGGGTGGACAAGAGAAGCAAAATCACTGCTGTTGCTCAGTTCTCAATATTTGGTGGGATTTAAGTGCTTTTGGGGTCTTATCCTGGGTCATTTGTCAAGTTGCACCTTTGCTGCTCAGCATTAATAAATGCAGTTATTTTCCCTGTGTCGGGGACTCCGGAAGGACGTCCCTGGAGGAAGCTCTCAAAAGGCCTCTCCAAGATGAACAGCAAAACAAAACTACTACAAAGCTCGGGAATGACAGAATTCAGGGAGAAGCAAGCAGGTGTAGGAGTCTCCACACGCTGCTCCTGATGTTTCAAGGACTTTAGACACACCGAGAAGGTGGTGACATTGAAAAGTCAGTAGAGCAGTGCTGTACAGCGAGGTCATCCAGAGCTGAAGCTTTCTCTTTTTCTGAAAAAAAAAAGCTCTGAGCAGGTATTTCCTGCATATTTCTCCCTCCTAACCTGGCTGGGGTGTCCATTCCAAGAGGGAGGGTACATGTAATTTATTAAGAAGGTGGCCAGGTACTTATTTACAACGGCTCTGCTGAAGGAGCAGATAGACTGAGATAAGGGAAATGAAGAGCTCTCGAGGTGTGTTGGCAAAGAAAAATGCTCACTGGAGGTTGAATTAAACACTTCAGGGCATGCAAGGCTTAAAGATAAGCCAAGAACTTTGGCTGTGGACATACAGAGCAGTGTTTTCATGGCTCCTCCTGTGCTAATGGGAAGAAAAGCCTGATGGGTTTGAAAGGAACAACTCTTTGACCCTTTCCCTTGGTTCAGACTTGAGCAGCGCCTGTTCTGAGCACGAGTGTGTTTGTAAAATTGAGAGCTTCAGGAATTCTCCAGTGGAAAAGGAGAGGTTGGGGTCAACGCATCCAGGAAGTGCTGGTGCTTCAGAAATTTGAAGGTGATGCCTGGTTAGACCACAGTAGACGACACTCGGCCCATTTCTCGACACCGCATTTTCAAAACTGCCCACATGAAGGAGATTGTTTAGGAGGAGATCTCAGGGGAGTGGGAAAATGCAAATGCCAGGTTTGATCACTGGAAACAGCGAGGAAAAAAATGAATGATGGGAGCTACTAGAGAGTTGAGCAACACTGAGATGAGATTCTGATCTTTATAGACTTTCCCAATCTTTTCTGAAGGTTTGATTGTTGGGTTGCTGTTGGGTTTTTCTGGGCGGAGGAGAAGGTTGGAAGGTTCGTAAGGTTCCCACCTGATGATCAATAATAATGACAGGGAGCTGAAAAGAACTGGGTTCCCCAAAAGATAAATTGACTTTAGAGAGGGGGAAAGTGTTTACACCTGGAAGCAAAGTAGAAACCAAAAGAGGGTGCTCGGGGAGATGTTATCACGCTCCAGAGGCTGCGAGTGAGCCAGGAGAAGGAGGAGGACTGTGCTCAGCTCTGCTTAACAGCAGAGCCACTGCTCATGGAGAGATGTTTTGAGATTCCACCCTGCACCTTCAGCTGAAAGTCGAGTGACTCCACACTGCCCCATGAAATGCCAAATTCGCGTTGCACCGTCTTGGGGCCTGACGACACCTTGAGAACAAGGCTCTTGCTGGAGATTGTCTTTTGCAGATTAAACTTTCCAGACTGTAACGCAGATCAAAGCGAGGTGTGACTGTTTCCATGCTGTATTGAGCAGGGAGCAGTGTGAAAAAGCAATTAGAGGTATTTCTGCATGGTTTTTTTTTTTTAATCTTAGATGATCTTCCCAGCAACGGAAACAAATAGTTGAGGGCATCAACCTATAAACTCCTCTTCCTATGACTGGTATTTTCATTCTACCACTGTAGTAACCACCAAAAAAAAACCCCAGAGACAGGCTTGAGTTTGGCTGTTCACATGATTAAAGTTTATGAGGCTGGAATCCTAAACTTCAGCAGAGTCCTACTGAAATAGCTCAAAAAAGTCCTCCTGGCTTCATGACATGGTGGATGGAGCCTGCAACAGGTTGATGGTAACTCAGTGGATGCTTTGTCTTTGTTGGGAGCTGGGTAAGAGACTTTGGAAAGCTTTGGGAAGGATGTTGGTGACTGCAGTTGACGTGGAAACAAACTCTGCAAATGTTCCCACCAAGGTTAAATTCAGACACTGGAAAGCATCCACGTTTTGGACTCTCTGTAGTCAATGGCTGCAGGATGAGTAGGAACAACTAAATTAATGTTATTTCTTGGAGACTTCAATGAGGTCATCTCTCCACATGGTTTACAGAGACAGGACCACCTACCTCCCGATCCTAAAGCTGTGAATACCTCCTAAATCCCAGTTTTGGTGAGGTTCAATGGATTAAGGTTTGGATATGTGGCATTCCCAACAAGGCCACAGTGGCAACACACTCAGCAAGTACTCTGAAGCCTGAAACAGTGTTTTAGAAGGTGCCTTCAGTCCAGAAATTGTGGTCCAGTGTTTTGTGTAATATTTAACAGTGAAACAAAAATGCACACTTGGCATGGGCTCCATTTCACAGATGGTTTTCTGCCAGTTGTGTACACTGAATTAATCTAAAGCTGAAAAAAACCCGTATCTAGCCACTGAGATAAGGAAAATGAGTTTAATGGGTCCTTTCCTCGGTTTTCTCCTGTAGGTCCCTGCAGGCTTTTGCAGGAACTTGTCTCCTTCCTCCAGCTGAGCTCTCTGCATGGCCTTCAACACAGGGCTGAACTTTCCTGGGTGGGACTGTTTCAAGGAACTTATCCATCCTCATTGTCGGGGATCACGGCATGATTCACCCGGAGATTCCACGGTGCAGACGTGCCCCACTCCACCAGGCACCCAGGGGGTTTGACAGTCTCGCCAGCACAGCCCGTGGGGGCAAGGCCGTGATTCACCCCAGCCCAAAGCACACACCTAAACTGGGCAGGGGAATCGTGGCGTGGAAGTGTCTGCTCCTCTCCACTGACTGATTACAAAAGCAGCCTGGGGTGAGCAGATCAGCTGGAGGCACCCCTGTCACAAGCATTGGAGTGCGTGTGACAGGGACACAATTTCGGGTCAGGGTGAGCTGCCTTCCTCCCTTCTAATGCCATGGAAAAAGAGGGGCACTTCTGGAGGGCAGTTCATGCCATTTGCCTCAGCTTCCCTCCCTGGAGTAGGATGAATTGTCCTCTAATGTTGAGATTAATCGTCTCCCAGAAGTTCAGCAGAGGTGGAAAGAGGCGTCTGAGTTTAGGAAACCATCTGGAAATCCTTTGCTTTTCCACACCTTCCGCCTTGTCCATCTAAAGTTCATTTACCAGAGGGCACGTTCTTGTCTGAGCTGATTATCCTGGTTCTGAACTCCTACCTGGAGCCGTTTGGGATCCAGAAATGAATGTTCTTATGTCCCATTTGCCTGGAAAGGATGGATTTCTAAAGCTTAGTCTGCAGTTAGGAAAGCCCTTGAGATGTGGCTCCTGACCACGTGAATGTCCACCTCCTTTCCACTTCTGTCCCTTCTTGACAAGACCCCCTCCAGGAAAGGAGTTAATTGGCTGCAAGGACTCCTCTCTTTAAAACAAAGACAGTCACTTTAAAATAATTTTTATCCCAGCCCAGAGAACTGGTAAAGTCAAGCTAATTTTCTGCTGGAACTTTCTCGAGCAACCATAGAATTCTTGTGTTATTTTTTAAGTCAGAGCAAAAGAGAGTGAAGGTTTTATTCCCTGACAGCCCTGTTGATAATTGAAACACACCAGGCCGTTCCCAAATGAAAACCACACAGCAAAAAAATGAATGTAAACAGAAATACACACTGCCCAGGCAGGTTCCTCTTTGTCATTAATTCAGGGCAGAAAAGACAATCAAGAGATTTAATTAGAAGAAAAGGAAATTATACTGTAAAAATCCCTTCAGTTTTAGTAATCAAGGTTATTATTAGAAGCACCAGTAAAAACACTTTAAAAATCTATCTAATTAGCTGCATATCTGCTGATCTCCCTGCAGAGCTGACTTGTTTGTCTCCAAGGCTTCACCAACATAAAGGTTCATGGACACTCCTTTCAAGACTTCCACTGGGCTGAGCACGGAGTTTGCACTCAAGTTTAATTGGGATGGTTTTTTGGTTGTTGGTTTAGTTTGGGTTTAATTTCACTCCCCTCACATTAACCAAAGCATCACGGAATGATGCTGCTCCCCTTCCCCAATTCTTGGTGTTGCCCTTCCAAGGACTTGGAGCTTGATGGCTTCTACTGCTGGAGTCACTCCTTTGTGTAACTCTGAAAGTGCTTTTGACTGGCTGCTCTCTGGGCTTCCTCAGATGCCAAAATTTCCTATAAAACATCTTGAATTGTTTCTCAAAAAAAGAAATATGGGCTTGACCCCCTGGTTGCAAAGGAAATGATCTTTGGGAAGAAGCAGCACAATGATGGATCAAGGCTTTGGAAGGATAAAGAAAAGATGAGGAAGATATTAAAAGTAGAGTTTTTTGCCTTGCTGGGCGTGTAGGAACTTTAGGAGAGAGATGATGTTGTTTTGGGGAGGGATGACAATGAAAATGATGTTTTCTGGTGACGGGAATGCAGAGGAACTGAAGACGTTGATTTTCTGTCCCCATTCTTGTGAACCAAGCACAAAGGTGAAATCCAGCCTGACAACATCTCTTTTTCCCTGCTTTTTTCTTTTTGCCCAGGTCCTTGGCAATTGGTCACCAGTACTCCTCCCTGGGGACTCAGCCCATCCTGTGCGGGAGCATCCCGGGCCTGGTGCCCAAGCAGCTGCGCTTCTGTCGGAACTACGTGGAGATCATGCCCAGCGTGGCAGAAGGGGTCAAGATTGGGATCCAGGAATGCCAGCACCAGTTTCGAGGCAGGAGGTGGAACTGCACCACCGTCAACGACAGCTTAGCCATCTTTGGGCCCGTGCTGGATAAAGGTGAGTGGGGAGCTGCGGGTTTGGGAAGACCAATGTTCGTGGTGGAGTGGCAGCAGGAATCTCGAGAAGCCTCCTGTGAGCTCATTCCCTTCTGAAAAAATGTCCTGTAAAATGTCCTGCAGGAGACAGGATTTGATAAAGGAGTGGGGTTATCTCAGTTCCAGCTCGGAGCAGGAGGTTGGGCTAGAGACCTCCCCGAGTCCCTTTCAGCATGAATTATCCCATGATCCCACACCCCCGGGAAGGAACACTGATGATTATTTTGTTTGCAGTGGTCAAGCTGGACCTGGCTCCTTTTCTAACCCCCTGCTGTGATTTCAGCTCTCTAGATGATGGCAGAGGGGGAATGATGGGCTATTGGGGATGGTTCCTAGGGACTGGACTTATATCAGATAACATCAGTTTTGGTGCTGGTATGAAATACAATGAAGATCAAAGGCCTGGGGAAATCACCATCAATGGTTCTGCTTTCCTTGGTTATGAACACAGCAAATTAGGACAGGGTGCAAATTCAGACAATTGTTTCTGCACTCCTTGAAAAAAGTGGGAACTCTTAGAAATGTTTTGCCCTAAGCTGCTGAATCCTGTGAGATTTAGGCCCTCAGCTAAACCTGAGTATCGGGTCTTTTCCCTTGTAAGTTGGTAGGAGCCTATTTTAGCCTGTGAGAACTCCTTTACCCTTCTTTGCCCTTGTTGTGTGTCTTTTAAAATCCAGCCTGGTCCTGCTGCTCTCACTAAGTCTGGGATAACTTTTGCTTTTCCCTTTAGCACAAAGGGGCCCTTCCTTCCTTCCTTCCTT